>DWFY01000354.1:0-10387 GCA_018246875.1 Creonpyge creon creon | reverse complement strand
TCACCACCTATTCCATAATGGGACGTAAACGTAACTGGTGACACGTGGGAGTGTAGTATACTCTTCTGTCTACCTCTTCTGGGATTACAGGCGTGACGTTACGTTTGTACTAAATTCATGCTAGCTTCTGTCTAGGTGCTTCCAAATAAACCAGCGCGGAGACCCGAGTAAATTTTGATCGTTTATTCGTTTTGATCTTTAAAGTAAAAATTCCAATAAAGCCTATTTTTTAAATTTCGGTTCTTTTGTAACTGCGTTTTAACACCCTCTTGGTATATACAACAAGTTTGTACTATATAAAAGGCATCACTCAAACAAAATTAATTGACGTTGTTCAACATTCGCATTACACTTAGTACAGTTTCGTATAAAATTGTTTCAAACCGTTCAAAAAATTGTGTAAAGCCGTACAAAATTTATTCCGAGTACCTATTATGATGTTTGTAGCTGTCTTTGAACCTAGCAGTGCATAAAGAGAACCTAGGAATGTTGATGAAGTATTAGGAATATTTAACAAGATGCTACAGACATTTCATATGATATGATTGATTATAAATAAGCACGAGTACTATTGAACATTGTACATACTATATATGAAGTATGCTGGAATTTAGGCACTGAGTTTATGCATTGTCGAATAAAACAAGGGAATACTTTCATTCCTTATTTATTTACAGCATTGCACGACAAAACATATACTGTTCTTTCACTCCGTTAATTCCAGTGCAATTTCGTCGGTGACTAAGCTGAAGTTGATTATATTTCTAATTAATATTTATGTATGGATCCAAAAATAGAGAACCGTGAGTTAGGGTTATTTTAGGGAAGGGTCTATGTCCAGCAAGGATCCTCAGTGGGTTGAAATGATGATGACCACGATGATGATGATGATGATGGCGGCGATGATGATGACACATCTGACTCACCTTGTCCCTCTATCTTTTCTGCATTGAGCGTCAAGCGTGAGCAGGCGGCCCGGCAGCACGCGAGGCAGCGAGTCGTCCTCGTGCGGCGAGTTGTACAGGCAAGTCGCTGTATCGCCACTGAAATGCATTAAATGCAATATTGTCATACGTGTTTCTCTTTCACAATACTAAAATAAAATCTCGATCATTAAAACAATGTTTGTTCCTCATTGATGTACAACCCGCGCAAGACAACTTGAGACCTGCGTGATGACGTCACAGCGGCGTGATTTTACAGCGCGAAACAAAACCTATAGCGGATTTTTTGATATACTGGAATAGATTGTTAGACAAAATATTTATTTTTAATTAGTGAGACAAAGTATTAAGACTGTTTAAATTGATAAAGGGTCCTCAAGACCTCACGATCGGCAGTCGCGCTTGCCAACACGACCAACAACCAACGAGGCAGTAGTCGATAGACTATGCTATCTGTTGTATTATATACACGTGTTGCGATTATACATAGGGATTTACGAGCACCTACATGTTACCTATGTAACAATAACAATAGCATAAGAATTTAAAATACTTAATACATACATACATACCTATATTGATCGTTGTAAAAATCACATATAAAGTAACTTGCTAGCAATTGTAAGAATGTAAGTATGTGTTCTAAGCCTCGTGTTGGTCCATCGATAGTTTACGTAAATATTAATACATAGATATACTACAGCCGGTTCAAAGTGTAGGCAGTGTAATGAATCACTAGTATGATGTTGTGCAAACAAATGATTGCAGGTAGCTGGTAGCTAGCTATTTGTAAAGCAATTAAGATATTGTAAGTATGAAATATTGCTAACTACGGTCACACCTTTATGGCGGAGGCGCGGTAGAAACACAAGGGGTCATAATAAAGGGTCAGGTCTTGTGCAGGTGACTTTTAGTGCCAATTTATTGCGTTCGTTTTCATTAACTGCCAATAGACTCACCACCTATTCCATAGTGGGACATAAACGTAACTGGTGAAACGTGGGAGTGTACTACACTCCTGTGCCTACCTCTTCGAGGATTACACGCGTGATGTTAGGTTTGCGTTTTCATTAAAGGTCAATTATCTAAAATATTTTTTGTTAATTATTGTCAATTTGATAACTCAATTGTTCTATCAATCAACTGACATAAACTGACCTAAAATAGGTTTTGTTTTAGGTCTATGTTAGATTTTGTTAATAATAATTAATAATGTTCTTCTTTTTTTCCGTCTTTACACCCTGTGTATAATAGCCGATTTTCTGCATTTGACTGGATCGAAGGATTCTATTAGGGCAATTAGTTTTAAAGAATTATGGCAAGCCCAATAGGGTTACGACAGTCTTGAAGAGTTATTTTAGTCCAATAGGAACTTTAGTCGTACATCGTTATGATAAGCGCAATACGGCTATTAATCCTAAAGATTACATTCAAATAGGCATTTCATTACTAAACGTGTGTACTTACTTCAAAAAGTGGTGGAAGCTTTGAACACTGCACGGTGACCATCGAAAGCCCTTCTCTGTGTGCCTCAGATCGGACATGATGAATCCATCCTCCCATCTGCACTTTTCAGCGCCCGGCCCTCCGAGGTACGATGGCGGGGGACTGCCGTCGTGCACTGCTCCCAACCTGCAGGATTACAGTCAAATAGTGCGAACATTAAGGTCGAAACAGATTCACAACTAACTACTAACTAAAATAAAGAAAAAAAACTAACTGAATTTAGAAAATTAAGTAGAAATCATCTGTCTATGGACATTTAACATTATTATTATTATCGAGGAACTGTTTTCTTATTGTTTTACAAGTACTAGTAAGGTTAATGTTTTTTGATAATAAATAATCCAAGGTTTGCCATTTCGGTAAACCACAACTTACAAATGGCCCACTTCGTGCGCCGCCACGATAATGCCAGAGAAACCACCAGTGTCCTCGATAATGGCGACTGAGTTGACCTTTTCTAGCCTCTTGTTGACCACGCACGCCCCTCCCACGTAGGCGAACCCTATGTTTCAATCAGTTGCAAATTATTAAAACCTTGTGCTAAATATATGGAAATAAGAAGAAAAGGTTATAATCCAACAGAAAATAATGTTATCCTGATAGATAAAAGAAAACAATCAGACTGGATTGCTATTATTGTACGTTTTTTTTTAAGTAAGTCAAAAAATATTGCACTGTCTGATCATTCAGAAAAATACTGATATTTAAGAGAACTAGGTACTGAATGAAATAAAAGAAAAAAAAATTATAAAGAAGAGAATACTTATATATTTATAGTACTTGTACAAAATATTTAGAAAGGAAAGGACTGCACAGAGGATTATTAGGAATCAAGATTGGGGATGGAGATACAAGGAAAATAATGAGAAATCGATTAAATAATTAGGTACGAGAATTAACATGGGTACTTACAAATGAATCTGGTTCGTTAATAATTATACTTACGAAATACGGTCGAAATATGCACACGATATGCCAAGTACAAAGCGGATGAAGCAAAATGGCATGCAAACTTTCATAAAACCAAAAGGACTTAATAAAAGCCAAAGGTCACATTCTGGTTATCATTTTCATCAAAACTTTGGATCACAAGCTTGTTATAAGATAATGTTTGAAATATTTCTTTCCGTTAGAGTCGTTCGAATTTCAAATATCTGCCGAATGGTTGTGCTTTTTTCGCTGACGGTTGTCGTCCTTTCTACTTTTGGTTTAATCAAAGCAGGAAAGGCATTAGTTATTATTACTATTAGCCCATACACAAGAAAATCGTAAACATTTAATGTTAGTATTAAAACTAATAGGTAACAATTTACCTACTTTGCTTCAATAAATTGGAATTTCGAAAACATGCAATTTTCTTTCTCAGCTGTAAAAGTTTATAGATATATTTGCAACATGCGTCATTTTAAGTATTGAATAATAATTAAAGTGAATTATCCATAGATATGTTGTGATATATATTGTAAATAAATTAAGAAATACAAAATTGAAATGAAATGTAGTCGGCCATAAAACAATAAAGTTGCCGTGCTTTATTGACATTTATACTTTTTAATAATTGTGCAAAGTCTCATCGTCCAGTCACTGCATTACTCTAATGTTGTGTACATTCAAATGAGGCAAGTAAAGCATTATGTTTGATCTTTAGGCTGATATTAAGTTTATGTTATAGATGTACAGTAACGGGCTCTAAGTTAATTTACGATGTCCTCGTGTCATTTAAGTAAGGGCCAACTGGTCTCCTAATCACCTTACGCAACTTTCTTGTTATATGTATTGGAAGATGTACCGTGATCTTTTGAAAGGTACGCACCAAGAAGCCAATCATTATTTCGTAATAAGTAGCCTCTCATACTAACTTTAAGTATGCAAATGTAAAATCTATAAATTTAATCACAGGTAAATGTTAACGCCTCATTTGACAGTGTACAATTACAATTTTCAATTAAAAGCAATGATAAGCTATTGAAGTATAACTATTACATGCTATAGTTTTAAACATGAGTATTAAATTATTGAAGTTCCAAAGTGGATTATATATGTATGTATGTATATTCAATGATACGATGATGACTTACGCATAAATGCTATAGAAGGTAGATGACTATACTACATACAGTGAAGACATGTTCAACGTATATACATGACAGGTCTCTAGAAGTTTCTAGAAGAGAACGACTGCGGAAAGACAGAATATTATTCACAAGGTGCTAATGAGCTCACGGAATCGGGTGTAGGTAAATTTGGGTGGGTATTATCCCATAGTGGTAAGCGGGACCGTCCATATCAATAATACGTATGCATTTATCAAAATAATGAGGGTATTCAGAAAAAATAATGGTCCTATACAATCATACAAGCTTTAAAACAAACGGATAGACCGGTCTTCGAAAATGAGATTAAACATTTGGTCCCAGTTGTTATATTTCGCTGCCAATTTATTAAAGCTTGTTCGACGCCTTAAGTTTCGGCTTGTACTCGTTTTACTGCCCACTTTTAAAATGGAATGAGTAACCTTTTGAGATTTCCCCACAGCACTGTGACTCTAAAAGAAAGGGGCATTGAGACCTCGCCTTTAAAGCCAGCAACACATTGACCACGCCTCGGGTGTTACAAATGCTTATAGGTGACGGTGACCACCTACTATCAGGTGGCCATATACAAAATGTAGTTCGAAAACTTCCGACATACTGATCAACCACTAACCCGTATCTCCCCCAATCCCTACTGGAACAGTTCGATGGGTTAAAGCTCTAGGTCTACTAGCCAGGTCATTTGTGGGTGACGCTCGTTTCCCAGGAGTGGGACGTAAAAGCGTTGCAGCCAGCGAAGAATAAATTGTCAGAGAAGTTTCAATTGCGTCATTGAATTAATTTTGAGTACACAATCAATAGGGTCTAATAGGAAATAATCGGTGGCCACGCGTCTGAGTGGTTAATGTTACAAGCTCGATAAAGGAGGGCTATGGTGATAATACAGGAATGTGAGAATTGTTGTGGACTCGTTGCTACGTTTATCATGGACAGCCCCATATCGTGTTGAAGTGAGGGACACATGAGAGTACGAATATAGGCGTGCTCATGGTTATAAAAGAGCTGTATTTTCGAAACACGCCTACCTGCTGTCCCCCTATTGCACGCATCGTTCGCATACTGTCTTCTGCACATGTCTAGTCTGGAAACCACGGAAATATATCAACTCAGTAAGTGTCATAACCCTTTTGACCTTTAGCGATCCCCGTCAGGTATATGTCACCTTAGGATGACCGTTTGTTCTAACCAAAGAGTCGTGTTGTTGACTCTGTTTGGTCATATACAAATTTCCTTGTTTATAGATCAATAACATGCCAAACATTGGATCGTTCGTCATAATACGCAGATTATACTTTGTGCAAACAACTATTGAATCGTGTTTCAATTATCTTGAGATCAATGCCAATTTTATTATTCAAATCTTTTTAATTGCCTGTAAAATCGAAAATTCTCTTTATTTTATATTGACGTAAAATGGGCATTGATAAAACTAACTTATTCAGCGCCATTACCAAATCCTCTACCTCGTAATATTAAAAAAAATAAGCCATTTATTATATCACTCGTAAGCTTTTGTTAATGCCGAGTACGTAGAAACCACTCGCAATCACATAAGATTCTCTTGTAGTTAATTTACCGGCTGTGCCTTTTGTACAGCGACCACCCTTGCGTCGTCGGCACATGTCGTACCTGTTGGTAAAATTATTTTTTTGGTCTCGATATGCAACTGGACCATCGTCACCAAATTTACACTTGACAGATACAAATTTAGAAGAAAAAAAAAACTCAAATGTCACTGACAATAAATATCTTGGAATAATGGCGCCAAATTAACAAAAAGGAAATAAAAGTATACTTACTTAAATTCTTACCTTTGTCGTCCTTCATAGTAACAGTACAAAATAAAAAATAAGAGTCATCAATATTTTCAAAATAACATTCATAGAATAGGTTAATGAATACGAAGGTCAGTTATGCAAAAAAATTATGAATAATATTTTGGTAACAAGAATACTGCAGCGGAATTTCATTTAAAAAGTATTGTTGCCATAAACATTAGCCTCGACATGAGTCCGCTGTGTTGTAAGGTTGCAATAGTAACGACTGCTTTACATAAAAACTGTTCGTACGCATGTTCAAGACTAATTTAAATATTTTGTTCTTATCAGGCATTAAAATTAATGGACATATTGTAGTCACGTGATTTCAAAACAGTTTTTATAGTGGAACTTGATTCTATGCATAGAAAATTAGCACTTTAATTTTAAATGCTATCAACTTCAATCTGGTATAACTATTTCCATGTTGTTTGAAGTGTTGTATGTATTAAATTATTTAAAACATGGAATACAAAGTTAATTTACTTATAAAATATGTTTGCATCTACTTTCAAATAGAGTAAGTAGCTAATAGTATCAATATCAATTTAATAACCCGCTTTATTCATTATATACATTACAGACTAGTACAATTTTATCGGCTGAATATAAAAAAAATATTAATAGGCACTGCTGAGTTCATTTAAATGTCAATCATTAATAATATTACCAGCACAGAATATAATAAAACTCAATTGGTGTGTTACGATCACTTAAGAAATAGGTATAGATTAAATAATATACACTATTATAAAAATACAAATTAAATAACAATGCCTATGATGAAAAGTATAGATAAATACTGTGGGATAAAACATTAGGGTACTCACTTCGTAATAGCGACAGCAATGTCGTATACAGGCAGCCGTCGCTCCCTGAACAGATACTTGCCCATGTCAGTGAGCGCGGCGGCCGAGTCGATGGCGTCACGTCCGACACGGTTTCTCTCTAGATATGGTGTAGCGTCTCGTCCCTGGATTCATTAATGATATTAATTAAAAAAGTATAATAAATCCATAACTAATTTAAGTTAAAATATATTCTGCTAACAGTGCCTCCATTCTACCGAAATTAAATAAAATATTTGTGTGCGCGGAATTTTTAGGGGTCTGAACATTTTAATGTTTGCCCTGTCTTACATTATAAATAATATGCGAAAAAATATACCCATGGGAACCATGTAATTAAAAGAACCAATAAAAGAACTTGAATTTATAATTTTATACCCAATAACATAAAAATATTCAAAACAATATTGCACGGGATGTAGAGAATCACACATGGAAGGAAAATCACAACGTGATGTTGCCACCACAAACTTTCGTAACCTTGAATTGGCTATAAATTTCTTATCTCAACATGAAACTTGTTTATAGAATGATTTAGTTTCATTTCCTCAGTCTATTCGGTTGAAATGTGGCCCCGTCGTTAATGAAAACAATTAAATTATTGCGAACTCATTAATACCTGTTGCAGGTGTTGCTAATTTATACAAACTAATTCAATAAAAATGGCTAAATGTCAATTCTGGTTTTGTTCATATTGTTTTCTTTGTTCTATTTCCAATCGAAACGCGCGGTTTTTAAGTTTATTAGTACGTGAATTTAGATTTTAAAATATTAATATCGAATGAAATCAATGAAATTACGATATTCTATGAATTCAATATAAATAGGTACATTTAAGATCTAATAACTATAATATCATAATAATTTAATATTTATCACAATGACATTATCTATATAATTACACTTTGGATGTACAAATAAACGCCTTTGTCTTGTTTGCACGTAATAATTTTGGCGCCAAAAAACAAACTTTTACGAACATGTACATTAGGTACCGTATTATGTCAAGCTCATCGTAAGCAGATACTTTTCGGAATGGCCAGTGACAAGATTTTAAACTATTTAATTGACACGAATCGTCCTTATTCGTGTGCAGATATAATTGTAAATTTAAGAGGAACATTCACAAAGTCGGCGGTGCAAAAAGCACTGGATACTTTGTGCGAGTCTGGAAAAATAAGGTGTAAACTGTACGGTAAACAAAAAGTTTATGCCGCTGTACAGACTAACGTTGATGATGATGGCGGTGATGAGGAAGGTCAGTTATGATTCTTTTTACTATTTTTCCTATCAGTATTTGTACACATGACTCGAGAAAAAAAAATGCAAATGATCTGTCAAGTTAAGCGACAAGTCCTTTAAATAAGTTAGTAAATAGTTTACGAGACCTAGATATCAGAACGTACGTGTGTCCGAAACAACAAATCTGTAATCGAAACCACCTAATTTTCGCTTTTTCTTCTTAGTGTCAATTTCATCTTCTATATAAACAACTCGGAACAACGTGTGCTTTTAAGTATCTGTACTTATTGTAAAGTGTAATATTTGCTAGATTAAGATCTTAGATTACTCATAGTGCCAATAAGTTTAAGTACAGTCTTTGCATTTTATGCTTGCCTGTAATAGGTTGGGCACGTAGAATAAGACTTGTTAAAACTCTCAAGTATGTATAGTGTAACAATTGTTGGCAGACCCAATAAATGAATGAGGGGCCCCAAGTGTCTATGCTTGTTAATTTATTCCTTAAACTTGATTATAGACACATGGAGGTAATGAACTCGCTAGACGGATTAATTACAAATATGTGTCTCTGATATTGTGCACTTAAGCAGCGTGGTTTATGAGTAGATTAGCATCCGTGGTGAAACGTCATAATGTAAATGCAATCCATCCATACTTCCAGACTGCAAATGTACAATATTATGATTGTAATTTGTAAAGAAAGTCTTGACCGTCCAACGGTGGAACAATAAAAGGGTTGAAGATGATGATGATTATGATGATGATGACTGTAATATAAAATTGTATTTCATTCTTAATTCTATTTGATATATTATATTTGAAAACCAAAAGTGACAGAACAAAAGCACTATTGAAGTCCTTGAAATATAAATAACATTGTGTAATTCTGATTTATTTAAATACAGAGATAGCTATCATAAATTACTCAGGTTTTACAAGCCTTCTAAATCTACGTAACACGAAATAGAACACGATTTTATTAATCTAAATTTACAGATTACGATACAAAAATAAAAGCACTCGCCGAAGAGATAGCAAACACGGGAAACGCTTTAAAAACCGCCGAATTGAAACTAAAAACCTTAACATCGGCTCCCGCTACTGACTCGGCCAGAACACAGACAGATGAAATCAAAGCGAAAATTACAATCCTTGATACCAAATTGAACACATTACGCAACTCTACTGTAGTCATCAGTGCTGATGATAAGAAGAAAATTTTAAATGATCATGACAAACTATATAGAGAATATAGGTTGGTAGATATATGTATATCACGCCAGTAATCCGCGAAGAGGTAGGCAGAGGAGTGTAGTACACTCCCAAGTTTCACCAGTCACGTTTACGTCACATTATGGAATACATGGTGAGACTATTGCCATACCCCGGGAACAAGTTCAGACTCCTACCCACTACTAGAAATTCTAATTTTTAGAAAAATCCTATAGTACTCGACCCGGGATTTGAGCCCAGGACCTCTCGATCGGCAGTCGCGTTTGCAACCAACACGACCAACGAGGCACTAGAGGCAGGCATAGACCATCACTAGATAAGGAATTATTTAAATCAATGTAAACAAAACAATTTTTACACAACAATATGGCAACCCAACAATAACATAACAAACCACATAACAACAGTTCTACATAACAACAATCTGTATGGTAACAGTTTGTATGTAGTTTAATTAAAAACACCACTTGGTTAAACCCAAATTCGAACTGAGATATCGTTAACCGGTTCAACCAGGATATAATCGCGTTAGAAGCTTAATAGAAACTATTCAACATAACGACTGCACATACTTTAGTGAATAGTACAAGGGGATTTAAGATATTTGATACAAAATAACGCACGGTACGCGGTAAACGTAATGTAGGACGAGCTTCGGCTAGTTGGGCTGAAAAACTTCGAAAGGGTGCAAGCAGCAGCTAGAT
>DWFY01000353.1:0-10393 GCA_018246875.1 Creonpyge creon creon | reverse complement strand
TAACACCCGAAATACATGCATTAGAGTACGTAAGAGAAGCGTATTTAAGAAAACACATTACATCGCATTAAATGGTTAACTTGATAATTTGTTTGAAAACTTAAAGAATGTCAATAAATAAAACCCAAGGGGTGTTACATAACGTGCTCGGTTGCTAAGTATGAACAAGTAACCGCAAACTTAACACGTGTCAAGTTCAAGAAGTGCAAAACCGCGGCTCGTAAGAATTCCTGGAGATTACATGTCATGTCATCTGCGCTTTGTTCATCACGCGTGTTTGATTTATTAGAATGTCGTTCAACGTACTTTGAACATCCAATTGTTAAACATTGACCACGTACCGTCAATTGGGAAATTACGTTTCATTCGTTCAAATGTCTGAATGATATGAAGCAATGCAAATATACAATACCCTAAGAGCGGCTCTAATAAGTCGACTATCATATTTCTTGTTCAATCCGATGATTCTGTCATCGCTAACATATGAAGAAATACGTTCTTGGTCAGCGTTGCATTAGGATGAATATCGTCTAGATGTTATCTTTGAATAATACATTTCTCAAGCAAGCGACATGATACTTAGATAAACTGTTATGAGCGTAATCGTATCTTATACTCTACGGCTCCAATCTTTCAAACGAATATCTTGATTGCGTACGAAATAAACTGACGTTTAGTTAAGTAATACACGCATCAAAATATAAAAGCTTTTTGACTCCCGTGAGAAAGTGTTAAAAATATGAATACGCTCGTGGGGAAAGGAGACGTGAAAAAGTACTGAAGAGCGTCGCAAAACTAATTCACAGTGGGAGAGTTACACACCGGTTATAAATAAAATAAACAGAGTAGCGTAAAGTTATGTAGTCATTCATCGTTATGAGAACTCGCTTTGTTTACACATATGTATTTAAATGTTTAAAAATATTTTTGGTTCGACTGCAAAATTAAGTCACATTCGAATTTTTAATGTTGAGCGTTTTCACTGTAAACTTATCCTGGACGAATTTTATATTCCAAATGTCGATTTAAACAAAAGCTCTTGAGCAGAATAAAGTGGTTATCGACCAAAATATTCGTATTCTGTAAAGGTAACTAAATTAGGAAAATATTATAACATGCAACAAGTATTTTTATAGTGCAAAAGCATGATAAAACAATTTCTAAGAAAAGTATATTTCCGTGTAGACTGCACTTGTTGAAAGATGCATACCTGTAAGATAAGCTCTCAACAGGCCGCCGGCCGATGCCATCAATGATTGTTTCAAACTAGAGGCACTCGTCTTGATTGAAAGCCGCGATTGATCTTGCGAGGGCAGTGCACTGGCGTCTTGACTTGGCACAAAGACGTCTTGGAACGATTCTTGTAATACTTTAGTTTTTCTAAATTCATTCCATTCCATTGGATGTTTAAGTCTATCAAGATTTTGGTCATGATGCCAAGCAATTGAACATCAAAACGTATACATTCGATACGATCAGAAACGACCAAACGCCACGAACATTTTTTTGTCTACAGTTTTCAATCATTTAATCATGCTTTGTTACCATATCATTAACATGGATTTTCTGCATCTTTCTTGTCTAAAAAACACAATTTGAAACATTATGATGCAACCAAAGAGTAATACCCATCTTGCGGCAAATCATGGTCTCTTGTCTTTGCTGCCTCCAGGTTTTCCCACGGAATATATCGTACTTCTGTACGATATACTTTGATTGTTCAAAGCCCACATCTTTTCTGCTAATTCTAAACTTTCCCACAATATCAACTATGACTCTCAACTGTCTCTCTGATTGGCTTGCCACATCACGTCGACCCTATCTCGATCCGATAGTGTATAGGACCCTCGGCTATTTTTCTTTGTACGGATGCGGTTACATCTCTATTTTCGCTTCTTATGTTCGAACCTTTCTTTCTCAGCTCTCTGTTTGATTTGTTTTCTTTTTATACGTTACTTCTCATAACATAAATACTGGACTGAGGTACAAAGATACCAATTAAGATTTCTATATATTTTGATACGGCCCTCCAAATATCAATTTAATTTTATAGGCAATCAATCTTTCACGTCTTGTTCTTTTCCTATCTTTATACAGATTCATCATCAGAATATCAATGACCTTTCGAGACTTCACGAAGCATAACAAATTCGATAAGATTTATACAAACCAGACCGAAGTCAACTATATTTTATATCTCTACAATTCTTGCAGCTATTTAATGAAAAAATCTCTATAAATTGCATCGCTCGATGCAGCAAGATCTTTTTCCGCTATATTTACAATGAACTTTTTCATTGCTTCGCGTTTCTTTGCTACGATGGATAATGTACGGTTAATAGGCTGCCGCAATCACATTTGCATGGGATAATAGCACGTAATGACTCTAGTGATTATATAGAAGGTAGTGTTGAATTTTAAACGAAACAAATTTTTAAATCTATGAATTACATCCAAATATTATGTAACATATTTCGAGTTCCATTGCTTAACCGGATAAGCGTTAATTGTCGGTTTTGATAACGAAGATGTATAAAACAATGATAGTATTTTTCATAGTAATTTTGCCTTCGTACAATAATAAACTATTTAGTAGGCGCATTACATTTAATTATATTATCATCTTGATTGATCAACATTTAGCTAATAGTATGCAATTATTCAAAATCTCTAAAGGATACCACATTTTTATAAAATGACTGCCTCGTTGATCGAACGGTAGCAAGCGCGACTGCTGATCGAGAGGTTCTGGATTCGATCTTCGAGTTGAACAAAGTATAATTGGATTTTTCTAACTTGAAATTCCCAGTAGTAGCGTGGAGTCTACATTTGTGCCCAGTGTATGACAATAGGCTCACCCCCTATTCCATGGTGGGACGTAAACGTAACTGATGAAACGTAGGAGTGTACCTAATACACTCCTCTGCCTACCACTTCGGGGAGATACATTGTTACTTCGCTGAGGCACACACTTTGTAGTAGAGGCAGCTAACTTTATCGAATGTGACATACGGTACATTAAATATATGAGTATCAGTTAAATATATGCGCAATAATATTTTTAGTTCAAAAATTCCATTTCCAATTGGTAATGCTTATACTATACAATGTATTTTATTTGTGTATTTATGTGCCCGGTATATGGACTAGTGCCCGGTGTAGGCAATAGATTTTTCTAATTTTGATTTTCTAGTAGTGGATCGGAGTCTGGACTTGTACCCATATGTATGGACTTGTGCCCGGTGTATGGGAATAGACTCACCACCTACGGGACGTAATACGTATATACCATAGTGGGACGTAAACGTAACTGGTGAAACGTGGGAATATATTACACTCCTCTGCCTACCTCTTCGGGGACTACAGGCGTAATGTTACGTATAAAATATTTAACTAGTTATTATTGTAAAATAACTATTAACTCGCATAACTGCTAGTTCGTCTGACTCTTTGTGACCTTCCACGCCCGGTGAGATTATGATTTAGCTGTTCTGTTTTATTTTATATAATTGTAATAATTTCAAGTTAATAGAAAATAAACCTTTTATAGGTTCTACGCTCTTGTTTTGTTGATTTCAGAGATTAGGTTCTATCCTTAACCCCGCCCCCTCTTCCTCGCAGCTCTAAATTATTTATTGCCTTGTCACTTGAATAGTAGGCATTAACGCGCAGCCTTAACTTACTCTTTGACGTTACCGTGATCTCACCGGCCGGTAGTCAGCAAAACATTTTTAAACAACTACCTTTTTAAGGTATTATTATCCGCGTGATGTGGCGATGTCAAAGCCATTGTTTGAAGAATTGCTGTACTGTTTATTAAATTAAAATTTGACATATTGTTTGTTATAAATTTATTTTACTCGCATACACACCATGATTACATTAAAAGTGTACAGTGTACCTAGTCACAATCACTATTACATTAACATACATTCTATTTCATTAATTTATTTTTATAAACTACATTAAATTTTCATTGAAAAACAGAACAATAAGATTAAAAATAAAATCTATACCGTTAAACGTAGCACATAATGTGCCCTTTGTATATTTCGCATTTCTGACATATGGCGGCGGATCTAATAAAGGCTTAATGTCGTTGGTATATGTTAGAAATGCGAAATACACGGGTAAACGCAATAGTTTGTTTACCGCGACTACAATTAAGCGAAAATCAATCAATATTTATTCGTTTATTGTGTATCCGTTATATCGCTCTGCGGGGGTTGATTTAAAAGTGCATTCTAAATAGCTTATTTCCTTTACCAGCGTTCAAGCTGACATAAGTACGTAGTAACGGTTTTAAGCGTCGACGTAAAACAAACAGACGGAGTTGCTTTCGAATTTTTGATATTCGTAAAGCCTTTAAACTACTTAATATTTTTACACAATCCACGTTTGAACAGCTCTTTTTCCAATTGCACAGTTTAAGTCACATGGCTATAAAGTGGGCGAGTGAATACAATGAAATATTACTTTATGCGCCTGCAGCATGTTTGCGTATCGAGGTGATAAGGTATCTGAAATAAAATTGCCTTGAAGTACTAATGTTCCATGCTTATGTGGGTTTGATTTGTTAAGTATCCAAAAGATTTATTGTTCCATGTGTTTATCTATTCATTTCTATTTTTAAAATCAATTAGAATCCAGACAATAGAACAGACTTTCATGTTTTTGTTTTGCGTTTCTACTTATTTAGGTACATGTTTTATTAGTTTTGGAGGCGACCAACGGCATTTGTCATAATATTAATAGTAAAGAGTTATATATAAAGGCCAGACTTACAGCCTTACATTACAGACTTCTAGCCTAGAATAGAATAGAAGTATTAATACAATAAAGTTCTAGGAGTGACCTGGAGTCTGTATTTGAGCCCGATGTTTGCTATTCCATAGTGGAACGTAAAAGTAACTGGAGAAACGTGGGAGTGTATTACACTCCTCCGCGTACCTCTTCGGGGATTGTAGATATAATGTTATGTTTTTTATAACATATTTATTAGCCGTTGAAAAATGTTTACTGACTGTATCTGGAACGTTTTCGAAGAATATAAATCCCAAAGTAAAACCAAAGTAACTATAATGTGATATAAATTACGAATGATAAGTTTAACGTCAGATGTACATATATACTTTAAAAGCGACAAGGCCTCCATAATCCTTTAATGGGTTTTTGCTGTGAAAAGGATCAATCAGTTACGTTGGATCAATTTATAACTAGCCAGTAGGTCTTTGATTAGAGACTAAAACCAAACAATAGCTCGCGTTCATATACAGGTAGTACGTGGTCATGTCGTATGAAGACTTAGACGATATTAACAGCGCTAATTTCTATATGCGTACAAATACTTAACCATTGTTTTCGCTGGTACGTGAAGCAAACGATTCGTTGCTAAAAACAGTGATAAACAGAAGTCCATATTGAATATTAAATCATACATTTAACTGACGATCAGATTTTATTCTGAGCTTAGTCAGAAATTCTACCGTCCTTAAAAATTCCAAATTTAAAGAATACTCAGCACTAGTAACGTGAAGTAAATGAAAGCGTGGATTCTTGCGGCACAAGTAACTCTTGCGCAACTCATAAAACTGCATGCAACGCGATAAAAGCTAATATGTTATTGCAATGAACGTTAAATATACCTATTGTTTTTACAAGGAATGTACCCAATAAAAATATTAATCAATATTCAATAGTCTAGAAAGATCTGAGTCATAATGTTATAAAAGACTAATCGATGATAATACCCTGCTGCTATAAAATTATAATGTATTCGTGTTCATCTAAATATCATACAAAAAAGAAAACTCTAAATATGTTGCTCCGATAAAATAAAAAATCCCGCAGAGACATTAAAAGTTATAGGTACACTTTTATAATTGAAGGTCGTCTTAAAACATGGAACAAATATTTACTTGTGATATTTAAATACACAATCAAATTCACATGAACTCGGACTGATGGCTGTTGATATAGATTCTAAAATATATTTCTTATTTAATATATTCAAAACAAAATGTCTATTTAGTATAAATAAAAATATGCAGATCAATACCAGTAGCAACCTTGGTGAGTCCTACAAACATTTGCGTTCGCTCAACCGGTACGCCATTTTACAATTGCCCGTACTAATTTTCTAATCAATAACAGCTCGGGAAACTAAATATGGCTGACGACATGAAACGTGAATCACTGGTTAACTGGTAATAAGTAGATCTGTACTGGATATAATGAAAGAGCAAGTGTCCAGTAAAGGTCTTTAGTCATCGACTACAAGTGTAAAATTTTGTGTAAAATAAGTGTAAAACCTACAAGTCAACATTTTACACTTTAAAAGAGTCATTTTTACTATTTGTAAAGAGGCCTAAACCTTACCTGAAATATATAATAGCGCTCTCTACGTTCCAATCGACAGGAACAGACATTTAGAGTAGACCACAGCAATTCAAATAATAGAGTTTTGCTACAATTGCTTTGAAGATATCGCTGTCCAACCAATCAGCTCTAATCGGTAGACATTATGTTCGGTTTTCGAATTCGATAAAATCATACCAAACAGCAAATATTCTTGGCGTAACTAGATTAACGAAGAGTTTAGAAATACATTAAGTTACAATTGAATTTTGATTAATTTACCCCTCCCTCCATTTTAGGAAATAAAGTGAGGGGTAAGTTAATCAAAATTCCTCCTATTCCATGATGGGACGTGAGACCACTAGCGTAGCTATGTAGGCGAATGCACTTACTAAATTGTTTAACTTTTATCAAGTTAAAATATAAAACGTAACAAAAAAAAACCTGACACCACGCCTGTAATCCCCGAAGAGGTAAACAGAACAGTGTAGTACACTCCCACGTTTCACTAGTTAAGTTTACGTCGCATCATGCAATAGGTGGTGAGCCTATTCCCATATGCCGAGCACAAATCCAGTCTTCGAGCCACTACAAGAAACTTCAAGTTAGAAAAATTAAAAATATATTTTGATTGCCTTGTTGGTCAAATGGTTGCAACTGTGACTGCTGATTGAGAGGTCCTGGGTTAGATCCCCGGGTCTGGGTACTGTTGGATTATTCTAACTTGAAATTTCTTGTAGTGGCTCGGAGCCTGGATTTGTGTCCGGTGTATGGCAACAGGATCACCCCCTATTCCATGGCGGGGCGTAAATGTACTTGTAACTGGTGAAACGTGGAAGTGTACTACACTCCCCTGTCTACCCCTTTCGGGAAAATACAGGCATGATGTTACGTAATAAAATACGTGCATATTTATACATATGACGGCTGCCAAACACGATTGTGTATCAATTTGCCATCGCGTCGCCTGGTTACATAACCTGGCAACTATTTATAGTACACGTACCAAACCTGTTCCTTCACATTGTTTGATGTCTAATCCGAAGCTGCTGATACAGACACAGATGAATAAAAATAAAATACACATTACATTTGATTAAATTATACAATTAAATAAAACTATGACTTTCTTATTATTCGAACAGTTCCTATTACGTCGTTAATTATAATAAGGCATTTGCGAATGACCTCAAGACACACCTTGATTCTAATGCAACTTTGAAATGTGGTATTATAATATCTAACTTGTCAAATAAATATTCATCTACTTGTATGCCAATTGTATCACATTTCAAAATATTATTATGAAAAATAAACAACAAATAATAAATTTTAAAGAAGATCCGATTACGTTTGTAAAACAATGCAAATCCACTGTCACACGTATAATTTAAAGCTTATTCGTACTTATGCCACTAATTATTATTAATTAGTGGCATAAATACGAATAGGCATTTATGTTGTGCCTACTACATTATACTGTATACATGTTAGTAACTTTGCTTGTTAAGTCCGTTGAAATGATTGATACAGAGCGACTTCAAATGAACAATGTAAACCTTCGGTTATTGTGTGCATATGAGCTACATAGCTTTCCATATTACGTAATGTGTGGGTGGCCTTCTCGTCGCTTTCTTTGGTTGTTGCATCGTAATCACATAACGATTGTTAATGCCACCAGAACATAATTACAAGAGAGGTAGTTCATACAATAAAACTGTTTATTTCGTTCTCTAAGCGTTTATAAATGTATGCACATACTTTCATTTGATTGTAATTACATAAACAAATACTTCACCTAATATGTACATGTGAGGCTTGACGCTCTAAACTCTAGCAGCGTTAGCGTGCTGAATTGTAAGCTAAGACTCTGAGCGAAACAGTTTCTAATTAATCAATGGTATCACTATAAATATTTAACAAGTAAATTCGATCATGAATAATCAACCACAACCACAATTCGAAATGTGATATCGATTTGGTTTTAATAATAAGAACAAGAGATACAGTTTACATGTATGTATGTAAGTACGTGGGTTTGTATCTAAGCGGATTTTCATATGCAATGTTAGTTGAAAGTTATGTGATACGGGTATTATCATGAGATTAAATTGATGAGTACATAGGTACGATATATTAATTTAATCTCATATAATAATCAATTTAATATTGTATGGGATTTTATAATTACATCAATTAATTTCTATAGGTTATGGAATGTGTATATATTTCGACTGAAACAATAGCTACCTCTACCGTGAACCAATGGCTATTAAAAACATTTTGTTTTTGTGTCCCTACGCGATGTGATCATTTCAGTCCATGGTAGCCTGTCTCGGACCAATTTTAATTAGGCTCTACATATACCTATAAATATATACAAACTAGAATGCCTCACATCTTTTATCACCAATAAGTTTAGCAGGACTTTTCATAAACCAAGATCGTTTGAACCGTGTCGTGTCCAGTCTAGATTGTGATCGTGATAATATTTCACAAAAAACTGATATTACTCCGATTTTCTATCATACGTTGTTGGCCACATAGATCTCTGGATTCTACTGAAATAAAATAAAGATGTTGAAGAAGATTGCAAGTATATTACTAACATTATCCCAGTAAGAGAACGGCAAAACACCATCTCTAAACAAAGCCTCGTTTGGCATAACCATCTCAACTGCACAAATTAATAATAAAATAGTTTGGTAACTGTAGCGAAATTGACACCAGAAAAACACCTCGTAAACGATTTACAATAAAATCCCAAAGATCGGAAAAATAACAGTCTCGAGAGAATGCACCGTTAATGGACCAAAATGAGGGATATATAATAAGATTATATCACAATTTGTCAATTTAAAAAGTATGAGAAGGTACAGGTAACTTTTATAACATAATAGGTAATAATTATTAAAACAGGGGATGTTTTTAATGTTCATATATAAATGTAAATTAACTTTTTTTTAATTTCGGTGTGCCTCACTGCCTCGATGGGATAGTGGTTACAAGCGCGACTGTTGATCAAAAAGCTCTGGGTTTTTCTCATTTGAAATTCCCAGTATTAGTTTGAAGGCTGAATATGAGCCCGTGTATGGCAATATGCTCACACCCTATTTGACGGTGAGACCATAACGTAACTGGTGAATTGTGGACATGTACTGTACTACTCTACCTACCCTTTCCGGGAAATACAGGCGTGATGATATTTTTACCAAGTTCATTTAACATACTATTAATTATAAATTAAATATGTTTTTATATGCAATTGCTAGTCTAAATTTTGATTAACAAAATCCATCAGTACAATTTTTTCATTCCGAAACACCCGATTTTCTTTTAAAAGCCGATTTCAGTTACGATAGCATCATTCCATTTGAAAAAAGTCTTAAAACTCTTCATCTTCTCAATTGTGTTTTTAAAACCTAAATTGGAGTAATCTTTTATTACTCCAAAGCTTTTGGCCTTGTTAATTGTCATAGCACTGAGATTCGCACATCTTAAACTTTTAAAGACATTTACGACTTGGATTCTCATTCGGTTTGAGTTTTTCAATGATAATTCCATGTTACGCTGTGTTCGTAGTGGTCATTAATTATTTATATTTATTCCTTTATTAACAAGTTCAACTAACGCCTGGAATGGTAGGTTGAGCAGTGTAGTATTCCTACTTTTCACCAGTTATGTTATACGTCCCATGAAATAGGGGATGAGCTTTGCCATACACAGGCACAAATTCAGATCAGACCACTGGAGATCTTAAGGGAGAAAAACCCAGGACCTATTCATCAGCAGTCGCGCCTGTGACCACTAGACCAATGAGGTAGTCAATAACATACACATATGTAGTTAGCACGGTTGCTTCTTCGACTACTGACCACTACAAATAAATGCCAATAAACTTTAAACATAATCAAATGTGAAAACAAACACGCTGAACCAGCTGAACTAAAAAAGTATGATTGTTACATAATCATAATTGTAAAAATACGTAACATCACGCCTGTAATCCCCGAAGAGGTAGGCAGAGGAGTGTAGT
>DWFY01000352.1:0-10394 GCA_018246875.1 Creonpyge creon creon | reverse complement strand
TCTATCCTCCACATATCTTATCCTCATAAGGAAATATGGAATAATATGTACTTAGGTATTTGATTGTTCATATGGTGTACTAACGATGTACTTAATTTTGAAAGTAATAGAACGTGACCTGGTTGTTTATTGCGGAATACACCACCACTGAATTTACTACTCCTGGATCACAGTAGACTCTGTTATTGTGTACATGAGAAGTACTGACGCGTAAGGCGTACTAAATATATTATATGTTATCGGAAGAAATTACGCTCAGCTTTAATTTGAAAAAAATTTCGACACTCATTTTGTTAGTTTTGTAATTGTAGTGTAATCCGTAATTGTTTTGCAACCGTGTTCTATCTCATGCTGGTTTGCGAATTTCTATGGAGTTCTTTTTTGACTAAATCTTAGTCATCGAAACGATGTTATAAGATTTATTATCCACAGTATATTTATTTACATTACGTCAACTTAACATCACGGACAGTAGTCGGCGGTTAAGTTCAAACTTGTTCGCTATTCGTTACAATTCTGTAAGTGTTGAAAAGTTTTATAGCAACGCCATGATATATTGTACCGTTTTATGGACACAGCGCGCAATGAATAACTGATAATTGTATTTCGAAAGATATTAAAATTCCATGGAATTATATCTAATAAAAATAAATACGCAATCATTAAGGTGGGCACGCAGGGGCCAACCTTAGCTGAGGATTAAGAGGCACCAACACGACAGATAATAAATACGGCAATTAATCGTAAACCATTCGAATTAACTCCACGCGTACGTTAGTCAAAATATTGACAAATCAGCACTGTCGTTAGTTTCGTGAGCGGATTATAATAATACGAATCTATCTTTTCTACAAATACGTTTCCATTGAAAATTGAATAACATATTGTAATATATGAAAGGTACAGCATTGGTGGATGACAAAATGGTGTCTTTGACATTGGAATAAGTGCGAGAATCGCGTGAAATGTACGCTCGCATGGAAAACCAATGTCGTATTGTGCTTTACACGGCCAAACGCACAAATCAAACGTAACAAAGCCTTTCGAATAATGCTTCGAGTTTTAAATTTTTAATGAAGTGAGCCGTACACAATATTGTGAGGAAAATACTGCTTTGCCCGATACATACGGGCACTCTGTTCGACGAACGCAATCTTCCAACGGTATAGCAACAGTAATAGATCCATCATTTTAGGTCAAATTAACCTGAATCATATTTATTTAAGTAACACGTAACATCACGCCTGTAATCCAAAAAAATGGTGCAGTCTCGTCTAAATCATACTTTTTTTTCTACAGTGGCGGGTACTATGTAACGTCATCGTTTTGATTTATGTGCGCTATACCAAACTGTTCTAATTTGAATTATTTATCATCATCATCAGCGTGATCATGATTTAAATATATTTCATCAAATAGCTGCTTGTTTCACCAAGATGGTCCAATCTAATTTGTTTGACAGATAGTTCGATGTTCAGTACGTTATTCTTGTCATCCGCGTGTATTCCGCGTTAACGTATAACGTACGGGCGGCGGCCGCGGCGCTAAATCAGGATTAGCCGGACACTGCGGCATCAACTATAGGTTTTACTGCGCCCTTACGCCGTGGGCTATTTTATTATACGTCACTTTTAAATAGGGACTGTTTAAGTCCTTACCACGTTGCTGATGTTGTAACTGGTTATAAAAACCCATGAGTGTTCCTTTGGGGTCTATTTTCGGAACTATGGTGTTCTCGAACGTTCCACGGTAGATTGTTATGTTCTTTCAACTTTACACAGTCGGCAGTGTGACACGTACACCCAGTTCTTGCTGATCGTTAAACGGTAGCAGTGTTAAATTAGTTACTTATTTATAAGCTTTAAGGTTTAAACACCTTAGTAACAAATGTGCCCATCTAAGATACCACAGAATATAATATATGAAGTAAGCAGACACGTCCATCTCTAATTCATTGCTATCTGTACTTCAGCTTCATCAGACTTATATTACTCCAACTGACATACCAGAACATACAGTTTCTGCGGTGATGACTAAGTTGGAATGCATTAGATTCAATATATATGCCGTTATTCTAAAAAGCGTGAAAAAGAGCTGATCAAACCATACAGCAGTCATTTAATCTAATGCCAAAAATGAAACTATTCCGAAGATTTACTCTTTTTTACTCTAGTCAACAACTATGTTTGCAACAATAAGCCCTTTCTCCAGCAATCTGACTCACAATATTGAGATTGACAATTGAGTCTTCAGTCCTATGAAGATATCATTTTGCCATCAGCATCTTCGTTTTACCAACTGAAACATACCAAACTCCATAAATATTTAATATCAACCTTGGCCGTACCGACGTCATCATCACAGATTAGCCGTGAAACACGGATAAACAGAGCATCCACATTAATCATCGATCAAGATAATCGAAAGCGGAACTCACAATGGTTCGTTAAAGTTCCCTTTACCTGCGCAAAAACGCCCAATCACCGCTTTTAATATCTGTTTTACACGTATGTGGTAGTTAGTGAATGGCAGCTGATTATATTGTTTCGTGGGTTTGGGCCCATTCGACACGTTAATCGAAAAAATGCGCTCTCATTCGATAGTTCCGAGTCTATTAAGGTGCACAATGATGCTGATGGATCGAGGGGTGAGCTGGCTAGGGTTGGTGCAAGCGTAAGATTCGATATATTTAGGGACTTCTTGTTGCTACAAGTCTAACCAGAAATTTTCTATAACTTGGTGATTTGATGCTGGGCTCATTCCAATCTATCGTTAGGATAATGCTGGAGAATACAACCAATTCATACAATATAATAAAATAAAATAAATAATGCGAATGTTGATGGGTGCAGACGCTGAAGACTCACGTATCGTCACCAAATAAATCAGATACTGGCGGATGGGAGAATCAAAGTTTCCGAAGCCTGCGCGCGTATATGAAGAGAGTGAGGAATGTTGAAAAAGTACGTTAGCTTTGTAGTGATTGACAGTCGGTGCTGTCTGCCTACCACTTGAGGGACTTGGAGTGACGATATAGCATGCAATAATAATTAAATGCAAATAACTGTAACACTAATTAGAGTAGACATGGTATCGACGTTTAAAAAATGATATAAGATTAGATTATAGCCAAGCATAGCAAGTTTAGTCCTGACTAGGTATTATCGTTTTGCTCCACCATTTTTCCATAGTAGCTGGTTGCACAATTGACCACCAAATCAACAATTATATATATCTCATACATACATACATATCTTCACACCAGGTCCCTCACGGGATAGGCAGAGAGCACCGTGTGCCAAATATATATATATGTATATATCTCACTACCTACAATTCCGATTACGTATATTCGGTAGTTACCAGTTAAAGCTCAGAAATCGTTTTCGAACTTTAAATGTACTTATTTCAAGGATTTTGTTACTATTTTATATTAATAACATTGGTGTGCTACATATTAAAATATTTGAAGTTCAGTTTTATTTTAGGTCTTATTTTTAACAAACACCCCGTAAATTACTTCGGTACATCTAAAATTGTAATTTAAAAATTTTTCACTGACACAAAATTCTTTTAAAAATCGTCTAAAGAAAAATTCACGTACAGCAAAATTTTTAACTGACAAATTCAATTATTTACACACGTGACAACCCTGGAGCCGCAGGGAGTCCGCGCTACCGAAACTCGAAAACTTTCGTTCGGATTAATTAAACGAGATTTTTGAGAGCGAAAGTGGCGAACGATAAGAATCTATTGTCTGGATCATTCAATTAAAGAGCGCTTTTGGTGAACGATTCGGTGGCAACTCAGTCAGTATTATAAATTATGTTTAAACGTGTTCCTACTGATTTAAATGTATAAGACAGTTTCTAACGATATTTCGAGATCGATTTATATTTATTCTTAAGTGATAAACAGCTAGATATTATATGATTATACACTGCGTTATTGGTTAATTTATAATAATAATATTCGATTTAGTCGTAGCTGTGTGTATGTGTGTGTAGTGAATAACATAAAACATTGTATTAGGCTTATAACTTTTGTGCGGCTAATTTTTAAGTTAGTTCTAAGGCAATTTATGTAACAAACATTCTAAGGGACATAATATTACTGATATCAAAGTAAACATAGTCATAGATATGTCGTGTCCACGAAGTATGCGCTTATGTTTTTGACTTTTTATACCTATGTTATATCATGGCCATTCATAAACTTGTAATTTCGAAAATAATAGTGTTAAACACACATCAAAAATAACACCCTCAAGATGTGAATCGATTATCACTACTTGACACACAAACTTGCACAATTAAGTCCGGAGCTCCCCCAGGATTCCGCCCTCGGATTGGAAAAAAAAACTCCTCGATCTTCCTACCCTCTGTTTGACATTTAATCTCTCGCCCGTGACGTAGATGTGTTAAACATAGCCGGGGGCGAGATTTGGGGGTGTCCCGGAGGATTAACTGGATTTGTAGATTGTCAAATTATGGCCAAGTACGTTTTATTAATTGATTCGGAAAAGTTGCGGGGGTGTCAAGTGTTTTTACCCTTCTCCTTGCAGATGGGAGTATTTGGGTCGGAGAAATATAGATTTATTTGTTACTGGTATCATTTTCATAAGATTTGTTTGCAGTGTAACTAATATCTGCCAACGCATGGCCACATTAAGCTGTATCTAATTAAATCAATTAATATTAAAACGACTCTTTCGTCTCGTTCTTTTCAACATTCATTGCCGTATTGATATTATTTAGACTATGGTATTAATTGTTTCCCTTGCTAGATAACATTTGAAAGCGAATACCATTAAGGAAAATGCATATCATTGATATGAGGACCTAGCGGCATTTACATTAGTTATATAAATATAAAAGTAATCTACAATCGTTCTATAAAGTGGATATTCCGGCTGTAAAGTTTGGACTAACAGACAGCAGAATTGGTAAATTGGTTTTATTTAAAACGCTTTGCAAAACGAAGTTTTTTTTTAAATTTTCAATAATAATGAATGTAGTTAAAATTTTGGCGTAGCGTTAATAAAGCGTTCTGCATAGAAGAGTCAGACAAAAAGTAGTTTGGGGCTTTGATATTTCTTGCCCTTAAAGTTGCGTAGAAAATTTGGAAAAATTAAATAGGGTATGAACGCTTAATAAAACGATTAAGGATCTGATGAATCGCCGAAATGTTTACCCCTTCAAGGTTTTTGAGAAGTTAATAACTGTGGATTTGCTATGGTTTTTTTGAGACAGCCGGGAAGAGGCTTTACAAATTCAGTAATTTTTATGAAATTAAATCAAGACGGTGAAATGGTTCGTTACAGAATTTGGTAGCGAAGAACGTGTCGGCAAAATGGTTTGTCGGCTATTTAAGGCTCTTTAGTTTTTTTGTATAGTTGTCGGCAAAACTCCAGAAGTGAGTGATAATTAAATAACCTTCAGTTTTTTGAGTTTTGGTTTTTTAAATTTAACTAATAAAACTTAAATATGTAATGCGTTTTTTAATCCGGCTTTTCTTCGAGATGAACTACATTTTAATTTTGTGGTGTCTTATTTATTTTTTAAAAGAAATAAAAATTCAAGAACGATTTCTCTTTCTTTCAAGAATTTTTATAAGTCAAATATACAATTATAAAAAGAATTTGAAAGGAGCGATTAGTATTTGGAACATATTTTTCTAATAGTATTATGTAGCAGTTCCGAAACGATGTTCTTATTAAATATTGTAACATAGAAAATGATGTGTCATCAAAAAAGTCATAGACAATATTCATATAACACAGTATCATGGTTTTTAGCACTTCTATCCGAAATTGCATTGCAAATTGGTTTAAATCAAATCATGTTTTTTATATAGCTATAAGGCATGACGTAGATATTTTTTAGTTTAATTTTAATATGAACTTGTTAAAATACTAAATAATATTAAACTTTTAACACTTCACGCTCGGTTGTGCTGTTTGGCGGTGTTAAACTAGAAATATTAATAGCTTTGGATATTTAACGGTTAGTTTAAATTTGAAGATTTTTATAATTTCAACCTTACTTTTCAACAAACAGCTAAAGAGGGTTGCGTGTTCTAGGAACGTTAAACATCACTTTTAAAAATTGATAATGATCTTTAGACATCGCACAAGTTACTTTTTTCGCTGGCTTTTTCCTCCCGACATACCACGGCCTAGGACCTAGGTGCGCCTAGAACCGATAAACAACAACTATAAAAATGTGTGAAGTATATTAAACGTATACATAGAAATATACACTATAATGAACAATACAATTTAAATTTGAATTGGACAAAACAACAACTGTAACTGTAGATATCAGATACTACTTTTATTAAGAATTCCTCGGGTAATTCCCACGCACATTGTAAATCACGCAGAATGAATAAATTAAATTCCTAATAGCTCAATTAGGACGCGGTGCTGATAAGAGGTTTTTTTTTTATTTCTTATTTATGCACGTTTTGATGGAACGGTGTCACGTAGGGCTTTCAGTAACTGCGGTAGTGATGTCGCGTGCCTTTACGCCCTTTCCGCTGGTCACTCACCATAACACCACCACGAATAATGGCGGAGAAAATATTAGTGCTATTCAACGTTCTATGTAATTCATATTCAACTTTTGAACGATGTCATTCCTTTTAACGCACCCGTGTAATTATTGTATAAGCACTATTAATGTATAATCGATTTTTTTTTTCTGTAAAGGTAATAAAGGCCCAATGGTATGACAGTGTAAAGGTCTGTATGGATATTTGTTACTGGGTGCTCTCTGCCTACCTCGTAAAGGGTGATGTTACAGTAATAATAATATAATGAACACATTTATTTATTTACTGTTTTATACAGCAAAATTGTCGTATTAACTGATAAATAATAGGTAAATAATTTTGTATTTATTGTCCATGTCGAAAATGAAATGAATTAAAAACAATACATTTCAGCCTTAAATAGCGATTCAGTCAGCATTTTATAAACTTCTCACTATCAGTCATACCCTCTTACCTTACCTTTATCCAACCTGCAAATTAATAAAAATTATTACCTGTGCGTTGGGCGTGAGAGCTACGGATATCGCGTTTTGCTGCGCCGCAGCAGCCGCAGCGGCCGCCATGCTGGCTCCCAGCGGTCCGTACGCCGCGCCGTAGTAACTGCCCATGGCCTGACTCATTCCACCTCCAGCCATGCCTGTGGCGAAAGTCGCTTAAATCATATAACAATTAGACTTTGTTAGAATAAAAAACAAGTAAGGTCCATTAAAATTTCGGAGTTATTACATAATACTCTTAGATGCCAGAATAAAGTAGGTACTCATTCATTCATTCATAGTAACAAAAATAGAATTAAAAAACCTTAACATTACGTCTGAAATCTAGGAAGAGGTAGGCGCAGAGGAGTGTAGTACACTCCCAAGTTGCACCAGTTACGTTTACGTCCCATTATGGAATAGGTGGTGAATCTATTGCCATACACCGGACATAAAACCAGACTCCGCGCCACTACTAAAAATTCTAACTTTAGAAAAATCCAACAGTACTCGACCCGGGATTTGAACCCAGCACCTCTCGATCGGCAGTCGCGCTTGCAACCAACACGACGAACGAGGCGGCAATTATAAATATTCTTTGTATACTGACTCACGAGGTACATAGTCAAAATAGTTTAGATTTCAACATCAACTCGTAATCATAGACAGCCACGCCACCGAGTGTGTGGTTGATAGAGTAATACAAGTCAGATGACATTATGGAGAAGTTGTCCATGACGACAGTGATAAATGTAGATGAATCATTTCAAGTTGCAACAATAGACATTTGGCAGTCAGTACTCTCTACCTAGCCCGTGACCATATAGTTCGTTAGTAAGTTTTCTTTACGGTGTTTCCGTTCACCACAACATCAAGTGATAACGGGTATTTAACTACAAAAACGTAAATAATATTGTCAAGTTAACGTGGATTCCTGGATTCGAAGCCCGGATTCTCGGACTAGGTGATTAAAATCCAATTCGTTGGACTGTCAGTTCTTTCAAAATTTTGGAATACATACGACATAATGTCATGAAGTTTCCTATATAAAAGATCACATAACACTTAAAACCATTGTCACCAGCATGGATCGTTTTACTGTTCCACAGTAGCCAAGCGCGAGATGGCAAGTTTCACACGCCTTAGATAAACATCAAGAAGAACCCTACGGCGTACAGGTTTCTGCTCGATATTCTCCATCACCGTTACATCAAGTGATATTTAATACAGAAAACTGAACTTTTTACACAGACGTACGCACCAGGTTTTGAACCCAGGAGCGTCGGAGTGTGTGACTGAATTCTAAACCACTAGGCTATCACAGCTAACAACCAGTATATATTAACTTAATCGTCTGAATAAAGTGTTTCAGTTTGAGACGCCCTTAATAAACAAGTAAGCAGCTGACCGCCAGTAAATCGTACTCAAGAGAGCCCGCGGGCAGCGGGATAATTAATAGATGCTCGTATCTAACACGGAATTTCACAACTATTATTGTTTCAAGTATTTCACAACAGTTTCAAGGTATTTCAATAACTACGTCGAAATGGCATTGAATATTTATCAATATGTATATAGTCTTATGTAGTTAATTATTGTTTATTTATTTACTTATAAATCACAATATAATAAAATTATTTACATAATTAACCGTTATGCTAGTAAATGTTATTTTAAGACTTTAAACTCAATTTCGCATTTAAATTTTTGTAATGATATGCAAATCGCGGCGGGTCCTAGGCGAGCCCTGATTATCAGCTCCCACCTTATAACTCAGGGAGTAGGGTACAACTGAAAATCAGCGTTGCCCGGTATCTGAATCCCGCGTCAACAAAGCTGAGTTGTGGTGTTGGCTTTTGCCGAAAAAAATACCTTGTGCTTTGAACTATTGTATATTGTATATTATGTATTTTGGCAATAAATTATATTTATTATATTTATTATTATTGTTATGTATCTATGTATATGTAAACTCAACATTAACGTTAACATAAAATCGTCATTAGTTCATTTTAAAACATTTTGCTTCTAATCCGAACCAGCCTGTGAATCCTGTGTTAGCAACCGACGTCATTGTTATCAATGTGAACAATATTCTATTATCAAGGGATCGTCTTTCAGGCTCCAGACACGGACAGTCCATCGTCTATTGTCATGTATTGGCTACATTGTCTATTGACATGGCTTCTAGGATCTTTCTAAAGAAAGCCATGAAGATATTATAAGTTTGTCATTTACATATATAATGTACGTATATGATTACTTAGCAGTATAGAACTTAAGCGCAAGGATTTTATGTATTTTATAAAGCAGTTTTATGAAACTTGTGTTTTAAAATTTAACAGGTATTACAATGTGGATCTGTGTGGTAAACTTGTGCATAAAGAACGTAACAAGCTCCTTTGTTTTCTACAAAGAATGGAGTCTTTATGTACTCTTCGACTCGAATTATTTATATACTTGAGTTACTCATAGATGTTGTTGAAATGGAAATGTTCAATGCGGTTATTAGTTAGCAGTGAGGACTTTCGAGTTATAGTTTATTAGTCAAGATTCAAGCAGTGATAACCTAGTGGTTTAGAACTCAGCTTCCAACTCCGGTAGTACACGTACATACTGGGTTAAAATCCTGGCGCGTACCTCTTTACGAAAATTGTTTGTTTTAAAATTAAATATCACTCTCTGTAACGGTTAAGGAAAACATGGCGCGGAAATCTGCATACCTTAGAGTTCTCCATAATTTTCTCTAAGGCGTGTAAAGTCTACCAAACTGCTTTTGGCCAGCGTGGCAAACTATGACCTTAAAACTTTACATTCTGAGAGGAGACCCGTGCCCAATTGTGGAAAGGCAACAGTGTTGATGATTATGATAATGAATCGTTCTGAAGATAACGGTATGATATCTTGTAATGGAAACTAGAGTCATGCAGTTGCAATAAAGGTATCATGCACATATCGTCTTCTGGATGCTTTGCTTCAATTCAACCTCAATACGAGAGTAAAGCTCTTCAACCAACATTAATGGCAATAGGCTCACCACCTATTTCATGGTGGGATTAAAATATAATTGGTAAAACGTAGGGATGTACTATACTTCTCTATCTATCTCATCGGAAATTACAGGCGTGATGTTACGATGTTACGTTTATAACATAATATTTTTCATCTACATATAATCAGCAAGAAATTTGCTTCTATCGCGCCTGGGCTCCACGAACAAAGTTTTCTCTTCTGTGCAGTACTGTAATATAATATACTGATTAGTGGTAAAAACAAATCATATCATAGTTTTGTAAGAACACAGTGCAGATATATATAACGTACGTAACGTCACTCGTGTAATCCCCGAAGAGGTAGGCAGAG
>DWFY01000351.1:0-10406 GCA_018246875.1 Creonpyge creon creon | reverse complement strand
TGTTCTTATGATGTTTAAGCATGATGTCGTTGCCTGTAATTGTCCTGGCACTAAGCAGGAATTTACTTTTATGTGACATAATTTGAATGTAACAGTGTACAGTATGTTGGCAACCTAATAAATAAATAAAATAAATACTGCATGTAAGATTATTGTTTTCAGATGCCATGGCCGTACAAGGGATCATTATAAACAATTTATTAGTCATTTCGTCGTATTTGATTCAATCATCTTTCTGTTTTGAGACTAATTGATATTGTCATGAATCGACAAATTATGTGTCACTAACGAACAATTTAGTAATACGAATTGTCATCGAACATTCCGCGACACTGATGAATTTTTGATAAAAATAGAAAAAGCGAAAGAGTGCTATCTGTCGTATCTGGTCGAAATATTTAACTCTATATCCCTATGGAAATAATCCTCCAAATACATATGTGTGTTAATAGTTAAACTATAGGTACGTTACAATTTTTTTCAATTAAATATACTACAGGCGAGTATAATACTATAATATAAGCTTTCTACAGAAGCACGTACGTACATAAGTATTTATTCATAGCTTTAAATTGGGCAATTGCACATGTAGTCTTTGTTTCACACAAGCTGGTAATATGAATAACGATATCGATTGTTTCGATAAGGATATATGACTCCTAGTAATTTTCAGATTGTAAGCACCACAACTGCACCGTCATATTGTTGTTGCTAAGCATCAGTGCCAATACTTCAATGATAGGGCTTAATGAAATTAGGAGGAAAAGAGGAAAAGATATGACACGTTCCGACATAGATTCCAGACGCAGCCATTCTATCGTAAATGATCCACGTTACTTATCGTGATCTTTTGTGTCAAATGAAATCGAAAACTTATGAACAGTTTGCTAGATCTATAATGTAAACAATAACTCCGGTATAACTCCACGATCGAAAGTAAAAAATGCATTCTTTACTTTCATATTTATCACCATCAGCACTTTTTTAGTGTTTTACAGTTCGACACAAGGACCCTGTCTTACGTACACGTGTTTTGTTCTGTGCCTCGGTACTGTTTTTATATATTTTCCGCATTTCCAATTTTCCGGAACGAATTTATCTTTTAGTTTTCATAATGTCATGTAGCAGGATATAAGAAACAGCTGCCACGACAACTAATTTAATTTTTAGTGCATGTAGTGTTCACTTCAAGAATGACATTGCAAATAAATACCATTTATGCATGCGTACGTGTGATGCCATGATGTCGTAACTTTCAACTGAACTAAACATGGCTGGTCTTGCCGAGCGCGGCAGCCGCGGGACAAAACTTTACCTGACCGAGACTGCCTCGCCCGATCAGGGACAATTTCCGCGCGCAGCAAATACCTCACGAGCGTGCGAGCTGTGTGTGGATCCGCGTGACTAAAAATGGCTCGTTGTTGCCGCTCGCGGCATCCTCGGTATAGAACTCCATCTAACCAAGGCTGCCTCGCGTGATCGTGGACAGTTTCTTCGCGATGCATGTGACTTTCTGTGGAGTTAGCTAATTAAGTAGATTATGTATGCACTAATAATATAGAACAAGGCAAGAATTTGAGAAACAAGAATAGCGAGCACCTCGTAATCACACAAACAGATGCGCGACAGGCTTACCAGGGAGGTTAGAGGGAGATGAATATTTTTGTACAGTCAACTGACCTACGCCGGTAAAAAATTAATTTCCACGCCCTTAGGGCACGATATCGCGTTACATAGGAAACCGCCGTGATTCCTTTTATATTTTCACTTGCAAAATAATACGACCACACTTGGGGAATATGTCAAGTGAAATAAAAAAAAACGAGAACTCACTTAGCTGGCTTTATGTTTATTTATCACACGTCGACCTGTACGTTCCACGTGTACTTTTAACAGTCGGAGTTATACAAAGAGATTTTCAGGCACTAAATGTCCGTACCAAATGGCAAATGGACGTCAATGTTACGTACGTAACGTTACGTCAATATTACGTATGTTTATTCCCAATTGATTATTTATTTTAAAAAGGAATTTTTGTCTTCTGTTATTAATTACAAAATCAAGGTATCAAATGTTGTACAAATTTCAACCCTTGTTGATTATTTAATATAAAAGAGTAGCCAACGAGTAGGAAGCGGTTACAAGTAGCCGCTGACACTCATGGACATCTGACACCGACGATTAATAGGACAGTAATAGGACTGTATTGAAACTTCGGGAATAGAAAACCATTGGTAGACGTTCGGTAATTTGAATATCAATGAGAGTACAGTTAGTATTAGTCATCCATCCTATTCGTTAAGAGTGCATAATTATAGTAGTAGACGTAGATCGGCAATCATATCCTGTAGACCGAAAAACAACTTGTCATAACAATTTCTTAACGGTGGAAACAGGTGAGGCAGGCGTATTGACACGTTGTGATTTGTTACGAAAGATGCTCATTGTTCATTTTATTAAAAAGGCCAAAGGTCTCTTCGGAGACATGTCTACCTTTGCTTTAATACGAGTATGACTGTTTGCTTTTTCATAAACACACTCCAAAACTTGTACAGTTGTTTAGTTGTATAATACATAAATTATACATACATTCTTAAAAATTATGTGTAGTCTTCTGAACGGCATTCTCACAGTACGTATGGCAATAGGCTTGCCCCATTTTACATGGAACGTAAAACATAATTGCTGAAAAGTGGTAGTACTACACTCCTCTGTATATTCCTTTGGGGAAATACAAGCGTGATGTTGCTGTATTCTCACGTTGAGATTCATTATCTTTTCCATTTCATTGTTCTTGCTTCCCGAGGTACCGGTTCTGAATGAGAAACTTTATGGGCATAGTTTACTACGCTAAGTGCTAGTTGGCTAGTTCGTACGTCTTCCAGAACATTCTGAACTTTCAAGCGGGCAGGTCTCTTAACAATGTTTTCTTACGCCATAATAAACAATTACATGTCGTCTTAAAACACACATAACCAAATAGCAAAGATGGGCAAACCAGGGATTCGAAGCCCAGATTATTTGGAATGCATCGCTGTAATATAAATTACTAAAATATATATTAACATCATTATTATCAGTCTGTCCCAGCCCATTTCTTGACGGAGGCTTCCTCTAAAGAGCACCATCGTGTCCTATCCTGCTATCCACAATCCTCATGCCCAGCATGGGTAAAGTTTCTCTTATGAAAGTACAAAGTATATATCACTTACCGTAACAAATTAATATGGCACTCGAGAGTTTATTAGTAATATATTATAATAAGTAATATTATAATAATAATTTCTAATATACACTCAAACTAATTGCAATACTTGCAAGCGCGAATACTGATCGAGAGGTCCTGCTTTGAAATCCCGGGTCGGGTACTATTGGATTTTTCTTAATTAGATTTTCTAGTACAAATATCGAGTATTGGCTCGGAGTCTGGAATTGCGCCCGGAATATGGCAATAGACTAACCACCTATTCCATAATGAGACGTAACTGGTGAAACGTGGGACTGTACTACATTCTTTTGCCTACCTCTTCGGGTATTACAGGCGTGAAGTTACGTACTTTTCAAACAACATACGTAGTCGGATTTCTTGAATTCCTACAAGCGCGTGATGCATTCCTACGGGCGAACTACATATTGTTGCGTAGTTTTATCTATTTATACTATGTCTGTATACAAACAGTAACTGTAAATGTACACACAATAACATCAACGTATACGTATAGAAAGTTAAATATATCTTTTAAATCCATCCATCTGTGCCCGGTGTATGGCAATAGGCTCATCCCCTATTCCATAGTAGAATGTAAACGTATCTGGAGAAACATAGGATTGTATTACACTTCTCTTCCTACCTCTTCGGGGATTACAGACGTGATGTTACATTCTTTTCTATCCATCCATTCATCAACATTTACAAGTCCACTGCTGAACGTAGACCTCCGCTAATCTATTATATATATGTACATAACTAAAACTTAATACCACTTGGTTCCTCAATATACCGCAGTGGAATAACTCCAAAGTTCGGATCCTAACTTGTTCCGAAGTAAAGAACAGGCACAAATGAGAAAACCCTCTCAGACTGTCTCTATTAATATCGACGATTCATAAGATTTCAGTTCCATTATACTTAACATTCGATTCGCGCTAATAATGATAAATGTCTTTGGATACCGTTATCAACATTGATATTTGATCCCAAAGTGTTATACGGTGATCAGTCATGTGGTGCACATATATCCACATTTCAATATCTAAATAAATACTTATCTGAAAAATGTTACACTGAGATCCAGATAAATATTTGTCCTCGGTAGGAATCGAACGGTAATCTTCCGCTCATTGCTTAGTTTAACTAGTCACTGAACCAAAATGCCAGTCAAACAATTATTCGATACATAAGATAAGATAAACATTTATTCCATCACAAAGAGAGAAAAAAAAGACGCATACAGAAACAAATCAACAATAATAAAAACAAAACTAAAACAATATTAAGTTAAAACTAAGACAAAACATTTCATGTGATGGAAAGGGTTCGCACTCAACTTATGCCGCGGAATCCCACGGCTACTGATTTTCAGTGCGAACCACTTTACGTGCAGTTCGGCCAGCTGGTGTGCAAAATATTAAGAAAAGAAAATTTTCGAACAAGACCCTTGCAAAACACTATTAAATTCAATCGAACACTTAAAACTACTTTACAAAATTATCTACATATTTTCATATGTACATGAAGTAGAAAACGTATACGCATTAATTTTGCTTAATGACGGCAACGGTTTACTTAGAAATATATAATTATATATATGTATATTTCGTGGAAGTAAGTCTCAACCCGGGCAGATTTGTTGAGAATAGTTGTTGGTGATTTGTACCACGTTTTCTCTAAAACATCTAATACAATTAATTTAACACAAAAGTATAAAAATGAATTATAATAATATATGGAATGGATGGAAGATAAATAAGAGTGATTTAAAAAAGGCGTAAAAAGTTATTATTAATATTTCATCAAGCCTGGTCTTTTACAGGGTAGGCACAGAGCATCGAGTGCCAAATATGTCTTAGCTTACCGACCTGACGTCGTACTGACTTTTTCTGTTATTGATAGGTTCATTATGTACTGTTTATATAATTTGTCGTTAGACTGATGATTTTTCTTTAACGTAAAAGCTTTTCGTCGAAACTTTAAAACAATCCATTCCAGTTAATTGAGCTTCCGAATTAAAAATAAATAAACTGCCCAAGCTACAAATTTGGATGGTGTACGGTTAGTCATAAATTGAATGGATTCGTTGGGAAGAAATATTTAATAACTACCATAATATAAGTACTATAAAAATATACGTATAAGGCAGTACTACTAAATACTGATTACTCCAATTGTACTTACACATTAATGTTGTAGTTTATTTAACCGTAATACATATCTGTTCTTTGTTTTTCTATCTGTCTTGTGTGTACTACAATTGTACATTATTTTCTTAAGCCACATTTGTTTAACATACTTTTCATGTATAACTTTTGTTATAAAAATGGAATATCTTATTTTTACTTTTAAAATATATTTCATATAACCAATAAAATAATTTATTATCTATGAACTGAACACCGGTTTTACAGCCGAGTTACAACTAGATGTGCGTGCGGTGTACTCGTAGTATAAGTATTAAATAGTCATTCGAACGAATAAAAAGTAAAAATGTTAGTGGCTTTTATTAGCCGGTTTATTCTTTAAATATTGTTTGAACGATGTTCAAAATGCGAATATGGGGCGGGCGCCTAGCGCGCGCCGCTGTAGACGGCTCGGATACAACAGTGTGCCTCCTGACGCTCGCTCATTCATACGATTACAAGAGCGCACGGACGGCCGCTAACTTCCCGATATCCGAACTTGATAATTTAATTTCTTTCCGTTCGCGTACTCATATCAGCTAACCATGCCGAGAAATAATTTTTACAACGACGACTATGATTCCGACGATTCTTTTCACGAGCACGAGTTAATCGTCCAGTGAGTATTTAAATATTACGTTTTACAGCTTCCAGTGATTTTTTTTCGTATTTGCTTTCAACTGTCGCTTCTTTGATGCCGTATTTTAATGTTTATATAATTTTATGTTCGTATTTTTAATGTAATTGCTTTGTCTAATTCATATATTGTTGCGGTTTTTATTTTGCGATTAATTTATTCTTTTTCTGTTTTGAAATAAAGTATTTGTGTACTGTATTTGTTTCCTTGACGTCACTCTATTTTTAATTTAACTTTGTGTTGTGTTATTTAATATAATGAAACGTAAAAACTTATTTTTTTGTTATTTTATTTTCATTCTTGTATACTGTTGTGTTGTATTTGATCTGAACATGCAACATGATACATGCATATCTTCACGCCAGGTCCCTCACGGGGTTGGCAGAAAGCACCGAGTGCCAAATATCTCTATCCTTACAGACCTGCCTAGCTTCTTCTATATTCATCACTGTCTTCAGTTTTTTTCTATCCTATGAGTAATATTAGTATTAATATTGGAACATAACCTAACGCCTATAATCCCCGAAGAGGTTGACAAAGGAGTGTAGTACATTCCCGTTTTACCAGTTACGTTTACGTTCCACTATGGAATACCCACTATTAGAAATTTCAATTTAGAAAAAAATATCAGTATCGGACCTGGGCTTCGAACCCAGGACCTCTCGATCAGCGGTCACGCTTGCAACCACTCGACCAACGAAGCAATCGAATATTGAAATATAATAACAATAATATTACGGATTGGTAGCGAGCGTGAGCGCGACTGCGATCGAGAAGTCCTGGGTTCAAACCGCGGCTCGGGTACTATTAAATTTTTCTGATCGCTCAGACCTGAGACTCAGTCCACTGCTGGATATAAGCCTCCCCCAAAGAGCACCATCGCGCCTGACCTGAGACTCATTTAATCCTAAACATTAGCAACATGTGTGATTAACCTAAATACATAGTTATCATTTTTTTAACACACTTCGCCTCGACCTCTCAAGAAAAAAAGGCAATCGTTTTTGTTTTTTCGCTATTTCAGCATATCCAAAATAGCTACCGGTGTTATTCATTACTCTAAAACCAATCAAATTGTGTACTCAATTACTTAAAAGTACTTATTTCTATAATATTAAAATGTTGACAGCTCTCTATTCAGAAATAAATGAAACATTACCATAGAGGTATTATATACATAGAGTAGGCGATCCAAGCAAAAAGTCGTCTTGTCGATCGAGAGAGAAACAGAATGAATTAGGTACTCGTTTCTCTCTGTAAGTCATTGTATACGCCAGTAACTTCGCGCGGCAATTACTGAATAAGATAATCAGATACGATTATATATTGCCCAGGCTTCATTAATGAGAGACAAGTCTACCAAAGGCACGTTCTTTCTCTTTCTGTCAACGGGGCATTTCTAATTACATACGCGCTTGTAGCTCGCCTACTGTATCTATATATTATCTCTAAAAACATAACACGTATACATATAAATACGTCAACTGCGCGAACAGATTATAAATAAATAAACCGTAACAGCGTTTCAGTTAGAATTCCGTGACAAATTCAGTTAGCAAAGCATTGAGTTGCCCTTAGCGAGACGCGCCTAAAAAAGTTTAACTTCGAAAAATGTGCGAAATACTTCCCGTTAATTCGTTCCAAATTATAAACCTCGCGTTCCAATTCGCTCAGAATTTTCTTGTTCCTTTTCTTCTCTCACTCTGATCCATTATCTTATTAGACGCCAGCATTATTAATAAGGCGTTTTCACTCAATCGTATTCATGATGTCGCAAGAAAAATATCAAATTTGCGCTAAGCACGTACGGAATATTTGATTCGTTTCTCATTGTGCCAGATTAAAAAAACACAGACACTAATGCTAAAACGGGACACGGAATTACATTCTGTATGCACATTCGGTGTTTTCACACGAGAAATTTATAGTAAAAACGAATAGTGAGAGTACCTCTAAAACCTTTGAAGAGTATTACTAACAGTTTCGAATTGGTACGATGAGTGTTCTAGACAACTGTTTGGACCGCAAGACCTGTAATTTGAAACACGACACAAAATATTCCACACAAGGAAACCGGACGTGTATTACGTATCTATCGATATACAACAGAGTGCGCCCGTTTCACATACCACACCGCTGCTAGAATGCCGCCCTAAAACGTTTTCGGTGGCATCGCTAATACTATCAAAGGGAATTAAACTGTTATATGTACGTATACATAAATTTCTCTCTCCCAAATCAGCCCACATTAACGTTTAACCAAAAACACCAACAAATGCTGAGAAGAGTGGTGACGTGATAAGTAATATAGAAGCTTAAAACCTCTTTACGTCACGTACATTGTAAATAACAGCTAAACCTAGGAAACAATTACCTAGTTGCAAAGAAATTTTCTCAGATTACCGATCAAGTGTTAGAAAACCACATCTAACTGCTATATATTGAAATATAATATTCTAATCATCGATGTTAAACCGATTTTTGGATATTTTCAAATTATAGCAATACGATATAGGTAATAGAACAATAATTCTCGTTAATTTGACTACTGCTCATATGAAAAAGTGAGATTGAAAAGGTTTAATTTCATGGTGGCTGCATTTGCTTTGAAAAATTCATTACAACAACCCCCCATTATTCTCGTGCATCTACCTGTTGCATTCACAAATGTTTCGCCTGTTTGCATTTTCAAAGAGAATTCACGTTGAATAGAATGCAAAACTTGTGTACTCAAACGTAGTTAAGTATTGAAGAGTTCATGAGGGAATAAGATCTATCGGTTAAATTAATAAACTACGGTGCCCTTTGTACTCGCGAGCAATTTAATCGCAAAAATCATTCAACGTGAACAATTCCCACAGTAGTAAGATCTAGAACTACGGGTGAACGATATAATTCAATAATTACGAAACGCTTATCATGAGATACATCATTGCACTATATAAACTGAACTACTTAAAACTATAGAAACTATACTCTCCTAAGGTAAACGTAAATAGGGCGGACAGGACCTGCGCTGCAATGATGTCTTTAAGCGTCACCTCACAACTTGCAGCATTCCCGTTGATCGTTTGGAAGAGTTTGCTTCAAAACGACTGGAATGGCGTAACAATGTTCACAACTCTCTGGAACGCTTTAAAACAAGCCGACTTGAAGACCAGTACGATTACTGGTCTTCAAGTCGGCTTGTACCCGATGTAATCAGTTTTGGCCTACGCTTTTTTATAACAAGATTTAATAAACAATAATAATCCTTACTGATACCAAAAATAAGGATGGGTTTGTATAAAATACATTTTTGCTTAATTTATTTAAGTAAAATAACTGCAAAATACATGAAGATGCCTGTGATTTTGACAGATTAGTTTTCAGCATTACATTTACAGTTGCGGATTTTTACTCTTTGTATAGGAAACGTTAGAATTTTAACGGTATGCTTTTGAAATAAATTTCTCAGATTTTATTGGCAGAGAGAGATAAGCTTAACAGCATGTGTTTTGCGAACTGTTTCATCAAATTTGCCGAGTTTTAAACTGAATTGGGGTTGCAGATGTGGGCACGAAGCATATCTTATTTGATCAATGCTCAATAAACTAAGCGCATTTCATTATTCATTTTCAGCCATTACGATCTTTATATTGTTTTGTAATTTCTATGATAGTATTGCTCACATTGACCCAAGGTTTATACCTTGGAATCGACACATGAAATATCGATTTATGTAGGTTATACCCGTACATTACTTGAAATGAGATGAGTCTGTATTGTGATTGCGTATTGTGTATTATTAAGTTTTCTGAAACTGTTATAAAATGGATAGCAGACCCCCAAGCAAAACGTTGACAGATCGCGGTATGGCGCGGCCGGCGTAGGCACGGCTAAATGCCCTGACTGCTTATGGGCAGCAGGGTAGGTGGTGCGAGAAACTGTGTTCTGCGATCTCTAACCCGCAAACCCAGCATGGAGATTATATGCAAAAACCTCTCAGGCGAGGCCTATCTCCAGCTGTGGATTTAGGCTGATGATAATGATATAAAATGAAGATTGTTTAGAGTATACATTATGTACATACCTATACTTAGTCTTGCCATAAATATTGGTACAAAGAAAAACAACATGTTTTTATTGTACTTAATATTTATTACTATTACAGTGTGTTAGTTTTATACATTAACATAAAGTCTTCTGGCCGTTATCAGAAGTGTTCTCCATCCTGCAGGCGGGCGTGGATTGTAGGCAGTATTTTAATATAAAAGTAGGCGATATCTAATAATCACTTTAATCTTCTACGAACCAATAAGAACAATAATAAACTAAATTAGGTTAGATTTAATTAACGTCCACCGAGCACGTGGTAGCGTGCGCACTTTCC
>DWFY01000350.1:0-10407 GCA_018246875.1 Creonpyge creon creon | reverse complement strand
CTACCTACTTGAAATGTCAAAATGAACGAATTGTCGTTTGAAGTAAACAGTATGGATATTTGCCAGTAGAGTATTTATTAAAAATATGGTTAAAATAATTTAATCAAACAAGGGACTTATAGGAATATCTTTAACCTGGTGAAAATGTGGCCCACGATGCTAAATATGAGTCGCGACGAATGTCGACGGACGCTCAGAAGACTCGGTATATATTTAGTTTTATAAATGGCATTCGTTTTCCCTCCTATGGTTTTCTCGCGTTGTGTCCGTTTTGTTTGATGATTTTAAATGTGAGAAGTGCTTAAAATAAACGCTCTATATCGTGGTTTGATCGTTTGCTTGTAGAATTGGATGCATACTCGAATATGATCAATGTGTTCAGAGCACAAGGAGCATTGGAAGACAACAGAAAAAAGTTGCTTGAGGAACTGCGCGCCGTTTTGCATATAAGCAGTGACCGCCACAACGCCGAGGCGCGTCGCGTGTCCAACGACGAGCTGTTAACCACTATTGCTGAACAGTAAGCTGTCTTTCAATTATATTTTTTGATTGATGCTCATGATTTATTTTTAAATCAGTGTTCCAACAATGTCAAAGATGGCTGAGCCTGAGCTTGTGTGCTGTGATGTTAATATGCCTCAGAACATTTTTTAGGAATTTTTGAGTTCATTCTTATAAGATTGGTTGTAAAATATTAATTTTGAGAAATTGAAGTGTCAAAAAGTTATATAGCCACATAGATCTTGTTGATATGGTTAGGATTAGACTTTTGATAATCAACTTGTATGATTTGATTAACATTATTTATAATTCATTCATCATTATTTAAGTAATTAGTTTTGTGAATTTGATAGTTTTATCACATAACCTATGTTATATATAAGTTACATATTCCAAAAAGTCATATATGTATGTGTTTTTAAAAATGTCATTAAAGTCAACCTTTATTCTTAAAAAAGGGCTTAACAGTTGTATTTTTGCAAATGATTTAATGATTTTCTTTTCTTTTATCACTTTCATGTTATGATATGTAATCTTTATATAGTCTTTTTATAAGTGATATTTTCGTAAATATGGCATTACTAAGATAATGAGGTTTTAATAGAAATTAATTATAATAAAATATTTTTTATCCAGTATAGAGGTCATTAAAAATATCAAATTTTTTTGAGATTTGAAAAGTAGCTAACAATTTCAGATTAACAGGTCCGAACACCGGACTGGGATGGATTTGTGAAGGTCGGCGGCTAGTACCACTTATGCCTCGAGGAATAGCACAAACAGTGTATGCAGAAGTTGCAGACACAATAGGGAATTTGGCCGAGAAAGTAAATGATGAAATAGAACAGAAATTGGAAGCAGAAGAACTAGCCGGCTCACAGTCAAATGAAGAAGAATTAACAGACACCGAAGGTCTAATAGCGGAAGGTAGAAATATGAGTGAATCAATGGATCCACTACTATTTCCACCTATTGCCAAGGAAGACCAAACAAGCAAAGTAAGCATTGTCAAAAACTTATTCTTTTACTTATTATAAGTGTTGCATATTAATATTACATGCCTAAGTTAATTGTTAACATACAAGGATATTAAAAACTTATAGTTACAATGAAATTACATTTGAATTTGATTATAAATATCTTTCACATTTAGATATGGGAAACGGAATTGATATGTCGGAAAAGAAAAATACCTGAAGGACCAGCAATACCCGATGACCTAGCTACACCAGTTAAAAATATGAGAAACATCCCCGTTAATACTAATCAAAAACATTTAAACTTGTCTCAGATATACTCAAAGTTTTCTCAAACTGCCATTAGTAAGTATGAATCAAGTGTTATGGTAATTATTATTATTATTAACATTATTTTATCACGTCACTTTTACAGGGACACTTACAAACATCATGTCGCCTTTACAGGGTAGACTTGGAATATCATTATTATAAACGAGCCTCACTACCTCGTTGGTCATGTCGGGTGCAAGCACGACTGCTGATTGAGTGGTCCTGGGTTCAAATCCCAGGTCGAATACGATTGGATTTTTCTAACTTAGATTTTCTAGTAGTGGCTTGGAGTCTGGATTCGTGCCTGGTTTTTGACAATAGACTCACCTGGGTGGGTTCTATAATGGGACATAAATGTAACTGGTGAAACACAGGAGTGTACTACACTCCTCTGCCTACCTCTTCGGGGATTACAGGTGTGATGTTACGTTATTCTAAACAAGTGTGAGTTACAAATTATATTTCTCAATTTCAAAATGCATAGTAATTGTAAAATAGAGCAAATTAGTTTATTATTAAGACAAGTATTGACTACTTCATTGGACAAATGGTTGCAACTGTGACTGCTGATCGAGACGTCCTGGGTTAGATTCCCTGGTCGGGTATTGTTGTATTTTTATAACTAGAATTTCTAGTTAAAATTTCTAGTAGTGGCTTGAAGTCTGCATTTGTGTCCAGTGTATTACAATTAGCTCACCACCTATTCCATAATGGAACATAAATGAAACGGGTGAAACATGGGAGTCTCCTACACTCTTATGCCTACTTCTTCAGTTTACAGGTGTGATGTTATGTTTAAGACAAGTATAACAGACACAATTGAAATTAATTTACATATAATATTTGTTGTTCAGGTAAATCATCGAGTCAATCTAAACATTCATACAATCAAGTTAGCAAAGTTTCAACTAGCAAAACAAGTCAATCACATCTAATGCGGGCAACACAATTTAAACATAGACCACATAGACAGGCAGCAAAAAGTTCTACACAAGTTATGTCAAAGCCCCACAAGAAATCACAGGAATTGACAATGTCTCCTAACAAACAGTATAATTTAGCATCAATGCATTTAGACTATTCTGGAACACCAAACTCGTTCCAAGCATCATATGCTCAATCAATATTAGGTGGTAAATCAAAGTCAGACTATATAGATGAAATGAAACCTAAACTTATGTCATCCCATAGTATGGTAACTGACTCGCCAACAATGCAACTTTGAACTCAACCGGCAACAGTTCCACACGAGCTACGAGTGTCGGATAACCCATATTCAGACGACCACTCATCTCTACAGGCGCAAAGTTCACCGGCCAAAAAACCACATGCATCTAAACCATGTCATCTTATAATAAAAAAGAGGAGTGACGTGACCCTTGCCCCCGAAAAGAAAGTACAAATGCCAGAATTCAAAATTTTACAAAAACCTGACGGTGTTAAACTTATATCAAGTAGGCAAGTGGTTGTCAATCCAAATCCTACTCAGAAAGTTGTAAATACTGCCACTAAAATTGGTACTACTAAAGTTATTGGGTCTATACCCAAAACACGGACATCGAATGCTCCTGTTTTAACAGAAAAAATGATTGTTGTATCAAAACCATCAGCAGATAATAGCATAGTGTCAAATTCGAAAATTATAGTTACATCTTCAGCAGCGAACACGCCTTACAAAGAAATGATACCTGTAAGTACAAATAGTATATTGCCAAAAGCTTCTGAAGCCCTAACTCCTAAGGGAATACCGGCTACAGATTTAAAAGTTTCCGCTAAAACTTTCGTATTAAATCCAAAGTCTGGACAGAAAATGGTTGTTCTACCCACAAAAAATAGAACGAAATCGGGGAATGAAGGTCAGATGCCGTTGTTACATTTTAAAGGGGTGCCAACTGCTATGAAACTTGTACCTGTGAGTTCACAAGCTACCAGTCACGTGGTGAAGCCCGCGGGCGTCACTGTAGTATCGAGGCCTGCTTCAGTTAATACATTACCTTCTAATGCAAAAATTGTTAGTGTGGAGCCGATCAAAACGGCTAACTTAGCGGATATTGTCCCTGTGAAAGGGCTGGCACCTGTTATAACACCTAAAATAGCTAACCCTATAGTTCGACCAGGTAGTGCAAAAGGCAGCTTAATAGTCGTACAAAAAGGAACAACGATAGGGAAAACATTAACGTTTACAAAAAATGGTAACGATACTAAAATAATTATGGGTAAGAATGTAAATCAACTCCTACAAGCGTCGAAGCCAGACCAAGCGGAGACGAGTAAATGTGCAGGGAATGTAATTGTATTAGAATTAAACAACGAACAAACGGGACGCACTACGACCATGTCAGAAATATTAGAAAGTCGTAATACAAATATATCACGCATCCCAGAACCGGAGAAACAAATAAGTCACCAAGAAATTACTCAGGATACACCAGTATTGTTCGATAGTCAACTCACAGAAGAAACGTGTAACACCAATAGTTTAGACTCGACTAACGAAAGTTTAGGAGATATTGTACCAATAGAAGAGAATAGTTTAAGAATTATAGATAAAGATGACGTTAAATCCAATCTGATTAAAAACGTGGAGGCCGCGAAAGAATCGAGCGTTACCGACTGGGAAATGGAATTGGATACTGTTTCAAAAAAAGGGAAAGACGATGGCAATAAGTTAAATTCGTTACACTTAGACCTGGGCATGTCGAGCGACAGTGAAAATGACTTTATGATAGATAACAGCTGTCAACAGCAACACTCGTCGCAAGAGAGCATACCGCGGTGCTCGGCGAGCGGTAAGTTGTGCATTTAACTAGTTTTCGATTGCTCTTTTGAAAATTTCAGATAAATTAATGCCGAATTTTTTTAGGACATAATGAGGAAATATTTAGTTCCACGAGGGGCTTCTCGCTCGCCACACGAACATTACTAAGTCAACTGCAGGATGACGGCTCGTCCAGCAACGACTCGTCCTTTGCTTTAAAGTCAAAAAATGTGGACAGATCGAAGAAGATCGATAAAATCGACAAATCAGAATCGGAGGCCTTGTTCAAGGCGAAGGAAAAGCTCACGGAGAAGGTTGCCGAGCCAACGTCCCAACAGAAAAGGATAGACATCTATAGTACGGCGATCACAAGCTCGGATATAAATTTGGATTCGTTTTCGTATTTAGATGAAGGCATGTTGGTGGGGGACGATGTGTTCGGCAGCGAGAGCAAGAGAGAAGTGCAGAGAAGCGTGGTGCTGGATGACCCCCTGAGCCGGCTGCTCGGCGAAGACTCCGCCAACTCCACCGACTCACAGACTGTAAGTGAAAGTTTGCCTTTAAACAAGTAACGAGCAATAAATTAGGTTAAATCGAAAGTGGTATAATGTTTCTTTAAAATGCATTATGATAAGTTCGGACATATAATGTGAAGTTCAAAGATGTGACATTGTGTTTGTAATAGGGTGATTCAATAATGTAGGGTGCAGAGTTGTTACTAGATGTTTCGTTGATAATACTTATTAAATGTTAAGTTAAAAGTTCATATTTACAACATTGAACTCCTTAATAGAGGCTAAAGTAAATTAACAGTTTGTCGACATATCTCTTTTCAATTTGAAAATTTCCATTGTCTAAGTATTCCTACAACTAGTAACTCAAGAAACTTCCGATAATTTCTGTTTGTTACATACAACAAAGTTGAATAATTGTAGTAGCAAATAGTATATGATTATTTGTCAAATAGGTTGGACATGTTTATGTATTGTATATAACTCTCCGGTAAATTGCATATGAATGTAAACGACAAAATGAATTTGAATATTATTAAAAACTTGCCTTGAATTACTACAATACATATATTTTATATAAGATGTTTTTGTCATTGTAGATTATATTTAATATTAAAAGTAAACTTCATATTTTTAACGGAGAAAGTTTTAATAGCCATAGAAATATAAATGTTTTTTTTATATTTTTTATTTGCATACTGTTATGGGACTGTGTGCTGAACAATTTGACAATTAAAATTGTAACAGATGACCTTCTGCATAATATGATAGCTAGTTAAATAAATTATGTAAATGAATGCTCAAGCAATATAGTATAGTATAATGTTACATTTCTTATATGTATTAATTAATTAACACTAAGGACTTGTGCTAGGGATACTCGATCATACTTACCGTGCTCAGTAATGGAACAATAATCGGTACACGTTTTCTTAGCTGTCTTGAAATAATTAATAATTATTATATTAAATACACATTACTTGATTTTGGTTAAAGTTTAAACAGCAGCTATTGTCTGCTTTTGGGTTCTTGTGCATGTGTGTCTTGTGTGAACAATCTTTACGGCCCACTGCCAACCATACTGTTCACTGTAAAATAAACGAAACCACATTCTTTGAATTTGTATCAAAGTTTTGTTATGCTTCCATGAAAGTGCCTTGAAAAATTCTTAAAAAAACTTTATTTCTGGTACCTTGTTACCTTCTAAGTTATTCATTACTATCAAAAGTACTATTCAAGACATTTCGGTACAACTGGATACCATCGTTTTATTGTTTTATTTTCGAATTGAAAAAGTCAGATTCTTTTGTTAGCTTGATGTGCATTGAGATATCTTTTCGGAACACAATAGTTTTAAACAAAAATTATTATCAATTATCCACTCTTAATGTGAAGTAAATCACCCAAGTGAGATAGCAGTCAAACACGAGCCTTTTACTGAATGAAAAAAACCTAATATCCATTACAAATATTTGTTGGATATAAGTATATATAATATTCATATACATTGGATCATCTATAATGTATTATAAATTTTACAGTATCTAGTTACATAAAAAACAATTCAATGTTCAACATAAAAAAAGTTTTATAACTTTTGAGAAACCTACAATATAATATTTGTTGAATGCTTTCGAAGTTTAATTTTTTTTTTATATTACCGCCACATTTATAGCCGCCCTGATTGATAATATAGTTTAACAGAAATCCATAGGCTTCGAATGAATTTCAAATTTAATTTCATTCCTATTTTCCTAATGAAACTCACTGAGCGTGGAACAGTGTTCAGGTACAAATATGATGTATCAAGGTCAAATTATTTAAGACCCAAAACATAAATGTTACTCATTTATAATCATACATATGGTGCGTCTAATCTTGTAACTGCCGTGAGGCTATCTCAATGCATACAATACAATGCAAAATAAGTGATTTAATACTTGGACATAAAGCAATAAATAAATTTCCTTTAATCTAAGGGTTTAAACTTGTGATTTAAATTAAACATAAGCCAGTCCATCTACTTAAATTGGTCACCGACCTTTTATTATTAAATAGAGAATTTTAACACTTTGTTGATGGCAATCCAAAGTTTTAGGGTATGCACTCAAGATGGCAGTGAACAGATTTACAAGACCGCTCACGGTCAAGTCACCAGATTTGATTACATCCCTAAAAATACAACACTATTTTATGAATAATGTACCAACTGTACATATATTCTTCATCTCGGGTGCTAACCCTCAACATGTAGATTATAAGTTAAGCACAACGCACAAATTATAGTTAACTTCTTGTTATTTAATATATAAATTATGTTAACATATATTTCTGTTGTTAAAATAATTTTACATATTATTATTATTAATTAGGGTAATACTAACAGCCAACAACAACCGCACTAATGGTACCAAGCCATTAGTACATTGCTTCCATGAAGGCCAAGAAATGCTCATAAGTTTATATACATGGAAGAAATGTTATAGAAGTGTTGAAGTGTTTAGTCATATACGTGGCAATAATTATTCCTTGGGAGGTTAAGTTGTGTTAACTACGACTTAGGCAGGTTAAGATACTGACTGAGTTGCGACCGGTGATGTCGCGAGTTGACCGCCACGCTATTTCTTCGTTTGCGAACCGTTAATACAAAACTTAGTTCGGACCGAACATGGAACGTAGACCAAAATCGCTGACTTTTGACTGAGTATTTTAGCTGTAGGAACAATATTGTGCTGCGTGAAATGGAACAGTACAAACTGCAAAGAGGATTACTAAGTGCTCATTTTAATCGTCAATATATGAAAAACTTTCATTGTGTTTAAGGTCTCGTATAGATATAGATAGCTGAATTCTAGTAAACAATTGACATTAATTTTTGAGTCAATAGTAATTATTTTATTGTCACTTATTTCATATGAAACTTAACGCTCCTTTGGAGGCGGAACCACTCACCAAGGCAAGGAAGTGGCGAAACGGACCTGCGCCGTCGCTGATCGGTAAATATGGGAATTCCATACTATTATTATTATATCGTCATCCCGTATGTTTCATAGCACTTTTGCTTTTGATGTGTGTCGATATCTCAACATTTCGATGTCGAAATTAAATGTACAATGAAAGACTATAATCAATTTATAAAAGAATATTAAAATTTGACCAGTTCACATAACGTAAAAACAGACAAGTAAAATTCCGTCTTCTCCAAAATACAACAGAATTATTAGGGTTTTGTTACTAGACTACTAGAATTTTGTTATAATGTTTTTTAACCCATTTTAAAAATAGATTAATTTAAAAAAAATTATAAAAAAAATTTTGTTAAATTAAAAATTTGCCCACCTTTTTTATTCTCAGCACGGGACACGCGCTACTTCACACTCTATATGGATACAGCACCAAATTTAAGAACATTGATCTGTTCTCTGAATTTTTTGTACTGGACATCTTGCAACAAGAGGGCGCTATTGTTGGTGCGCTCGCCCTTGACATGGATGACAGCAGTCTTCACAGGTACCTCAACTTCTTATGTATATATATAAACTTTACTGTAATATTGCAATTATTAGTCGTGGTTATCAGTACCTCACCAGATTTATTTTACCTGACTTACTCCATTTTATAGCTATTGTAAATTATGAACATAATGTAAATTTTGTATATATTGGCGATTATGCGAGAATTTAAAAAATATATTGCAGGTTTCAAGCAAAGAACACTGTAATTGCAACCGGGGGCTATCCGAGAATGTATTTCTCTTGTACTGCGGCGCACACGTGCACCGGAGATGGGTGCGCTATGGCTTCGAGAGCTAATATAAAGCTGCAAGACATGGAATTCATTCAATTTCATCCGACGGGTAACTATATTGTTATTTTCCTATGGAAATATTCCTTTAACGGCTTTTACATTCCTTGTAAATCAAAATAGTTTGCTCATTACTGTGATTAGTTACAGCGCCATCTAGTCCCTTTTGCCTGAACTAATTAAACTAACCCGGTAGAGGCAATCCGGCAGTTAAATAGATTTATACTGTTAAAAGCCACCTTGTAAAAATTCACTTACAGTACCTACATTTTAACTGTATGTTCACAATTTGGTTATTTATAGGAGGCGATAAAGAGGTGTAATAATATTATATATTTTCAAATTCTAATTTTGAACTTTGATTATTTGAAATTATGTATTTACATTACCAAACGAATTAATTGCCTGTGAAGCTGCCATCAATACTGGATATTATCAAAAAGGGAGTCTTATTATCTTAGCAACGTACCCACCATTTTATAAAAAAAATAATATGATGGTAAAGTAAAATCACGCCTGTAATCCCCAAAGAGGTAGGCAGAGGAGTGCAGTGCCCTCCCACGTTTCACGAGTTATATGATGGTGCCGTTATTTTTTCAGGTATGTATGGTTCGGGATGCCTAATGACTGAAGGGTGTCGAGGAGAAGGCGGCTATCTGGTAAATAGCGAGGGAGAACGCTTCATGGAGAAGTATGCCCCAAAAGCTAAAGACCTGGCCAGCCGTGACGTAGTATCTAGATCTATTGCTACTGAAATCCGTCAAGGTAAGTAATATTAACATCGGCTACAGTAATAAATAATTATAAACAATAAATATCATGGGACATCTCCGCACACGGCCACCAGATCCCAAATTAGCAGAGCCTGTGCTGTGGTAACCAGATGACTTATAGACTACATATAGTTTTATGTATAAAAATGTACACATATCGCTCATCCAACATTTAATATTTTTCAGGAGACTCATTTTAATGTTTAGACTTTTAAATATAGATGTTTTTTTAAATATATAATCCCGCATTTCATACTATGTATACACCTTGCATCAATGTTGATAATTATTCTGAATAAAGTGTAATATAAACACAAAACAAAACATAATGAATACCAGTAAACCAAAACTCGACCTACACTAATGACACATTTTTCTTTACAAAATACCTAACAATACAATTATAACATAAAATATTTATGTTCAGATACAATTAGTGAGAATTAAAAATACAGAAGATACACTTAACACTTAGGATCTAAAAATTTAACAAGATGCAGTAATAAATATGTTTTAATAAAAAAAATCAGAATAAATTACTGTGTGTGTGTGTGTGTCTATATTTATAAATTACATTTTTGTCGGGGGACAACAAGCTGTTCGCGTCCGCAGGCTTTTGACCCTTGATACCCTGCACGTGTCTCCCGGGTGGTGCTAAAGAGCAGCACGTGGTGGTCGTTTCGGCGGCGGCATGTTACCTTCCAGGGGTCTAAGACATAGCGTGAAGTACATCGTATGTTTCGTTATGAAGACGTTATACGTTGTTATAC
>DWFY01000349.1:0-10412 GCA_018246875.1 Creonpyge creon creon | reverse complement strand
TGGCACTCCGTGCTCTCTGCCTACCCTGTATGGGACCTGGTGTGAGGATATGTATATATATATAGAACAGAATAGAGTAAATGTAATAATAATGATGTCGACTGTGGCTTTAAAACGGAAGAACGATCTGATATTAAATAAAATAGTTTAAATATTTTTTCTTGTTTGGGTGCATAATGATGTCGCATTTAATTATTTAAAGAAACCAACGCTTTCAACATTTACACTCTCCACGACAGTTACATAAATATTAGTGTTACAAGTAACTGCTATTAAAAAAATCACACCTATTTCTCATAAGGTTAAGCACAGACTAACGATCTTACCGGCTACAGTTTTCTCAAATGTATTTTGCCCGTTCTTCTTTGATCAAAGCCGTCATACATGTTGGTTGAATAATTATAAAATTCATCTATTTTATTACAAGCTATGTAATTAATCACTGTATCAGCTATCCTTGTAAATCGCTGGTAGTTTGATTACACGATGAAGGTGGACTAGGGAAATTATACGACCGTTGAAACGTAATAAAGTATGTAGCGACTTAAGTAGACCGGGCGGTCGTTTGAACGACATGCTGATTGCAGTGATTGTGCATTTATATTAGCAATAGAACTGAATGATCGCATGGCCTGGAATCCAAATTGGTTAGGAATTGTTCTGTTCTAAGACGCAAATTTCTGTGTATACAATCAAATGTAAAATATTTGTATGTACACAATGCGAAAAGTGCCTGGGTTCCTTATTTTTTTTATAACCGGTGCAATGGTTGACATGTACACGAATGTCACTTAAAACGCATACAAAGGAAAAAAATATATGATGTGTCCCTAAATTTATTTTACTTAATGATTTTTTATGCTATCTCCAAGTCCGAGTTGGGGGGAATTATAATTGGTGTTTAAGTTACGTCCGTCTTAGATGATTTTTGAGTCATCGCTATTTTCAAATTGTGACCTCGATTTGACATACAATATAAATAATCCGGCAAACAGACCAGGTTGTTGGTGTCACTGACTTGCTGGAATCGCTGGGATACATTTAAATACTATTATAAATTCATATGCGTCTGAATAAAGGCTTATATTATCATTATTATAAATAATCCGTAGTTATTTTTATCTGTTGCAAATTTTATAACGATTCATCGAAACTTATGTTTATCATGTTAGTAAAATTGAAACAAAAATAACGAAATTACGAATGTTAAAAATCTTTTTTAACTTACACAAAAACAAAATAAGTAAATATTAACCAAAGTGCACACATGAGAAAATAAGTATAAAGAATAACATATTTTCTTTCAAGTAATTATCAATCAGCTGAATGTGAACAATAATTATTTTAGTAGGCAGTTAATGTTAGTATGACGGCAAATGGGACGGTGATAGCTAACTATAAGTAAGTAATTGAAAAGGAGGAGAAAGGAGAAAGTATGAGAAAGGAATTTACAAGTATGTAACAGAGAGAACACGATGACTATAATACTCACTTCAAGAGGGTGGCGAGAGTGGTGTGGCGCACCAGGCAGCACTGAAGCAGCGGTGCGAGGATGCTGAGTTCGTCGTGAAACGCCTTCCCGAACGCGCGCCCTTGGTCCAAGTGCAGAGTGAACGTTTCGTTGCCGAACATCCTGCAGGATGGAACGACGGAATGTATGGAGTACATATTATGGTTCGAAATCACTATCACTATGGTTTGACTGATACAGATTTACGTCATTCAATGCAACCTGACAACTAACAATCGAAAGAGTTGTAAACCCATCAATGAATACAATTACCTACTTCACTCTACCTGTGATAAATAATCTTAATTACTTTAAAAAACTCTTGAAACTTCGTTAATATGACCATGATAAAATTATTAATTATCAAGAAAATGAAGTAATCATTAAGAATGATTTCATGGTTATTACGTACTTAAAAGTCTCGTAGTGGTGTCTATCCATGTTTCCCGTGAGGAAGTCGAAAATCGACATATCCATCAAGTCCAACAGCCGCCGGCCCGAGTCGTACGGTGGAGTTGTACGCACCTGAAGTTTTATTATTATTATTAAATACATATAAAATAAATAGAATAATTCAAAAACATTCTTCAAATGCACTCACTCGTTAGTCACACATCTCAGACTATTGCGGGTTAAGTTTAATAGAAATATGACAAAATATTTTAAATTCGTTTATACGTTATTTGAAGGCTTTGCTAGAAAAGCTAAGTGTAAAAGCAAAGTTAGTCAATAAGCAAAACTGAAGTAAAAGTATTGATACTGTATTGTTTCTTCACGGATTGCAATATCACTTACTGTATCGCAATAATCAGATTGCAGCTCCCATTGGGCTTTTCTCCGCTTATGATATGATCTCCTCCAAGGATGACGCCATACCTGAACAATGCACGATACGCTAATGTAGGTAGGTAAATGCCACAAGTAGACGGTATGCAGGTAGATGAGTGAGCGTAAGAACGCAATGGAGAATAAGGAAATTGCTATAGTAATACGTTACATAATGTTCTACGTTTGGGATTCGAAACATTATTTAATCGAATGAGAAGTTCTAATGATGAAACAATAAGCCTCACCTTCCTCTCGGCTAAGTCCGAAGACGGCAAGAACGCAGCAAAGCTCCCTTCCAACATGTCAGGATTGCCGCAAATAGCGTGGCCCGTATCGCAGTAATAGGAACATTTGCCGTGGAAACAGAAATTGTTAGCCGGTGACACGAAGAACGTCTTCAAAATATCCCCCTCCGTCACATCATAGATCTCCGTGGTCATGTTCAACACTCGCCCTACCACTGGCATCGCGCGACGGAAACCTAAAATCCTGATTCGGAAAAGTTATCTTTTAAAAGTTTTAAATTCTATGATTATTATTTTACTTTTTGAAATGCATCACGTACTTATATTTGCATGCAAATAATCATATTTTACTATTTATATTTCATATAATAATTACCATTTGCATACAGATTTAATTAGCTTTTTACTGGAATTATACGCTAAGCCTGCGGAGTTAAATGAGCCCTTAGCTGCATAAATAACTCTTAACTTAACGGTAACTGTCGTCAATAAGTTCAGAATGATACCTCATTGTATTGAATTGTTTAGTAACTTTAGTAACTTTTTGGTGGCTTAAACATAAGCTCTTTTAATTTAGTTTCCAAATCAGTTACGCAACAAATATCTAAAATGAACAAGACCCGAATACCTCTAGTACTTGTTCTTCTAAATTATACATATACATATGTTAAAAATATTTATACAATTAATTAATTTTTAACATTTTGTATTTTTAATTGGATATGAGACAAGTATAATTTACATATGACGCATGTAGTAACTCTTAATTCGTTTTAATGTGACCGTACTTAATGAGACGTTACGCCAGCTCCGGCGCTATACAATTATTGTTCAATGTAGAGAAATTACCGTATAAAGTCGAAACGTTAATTTTCATGCTGCTTCTTTTAAATTATCACGTTTGAATTTGTCTTTGGAGTTTATTTTATTTATTATATATGTACAAAGAATAAATTAAAGAATACGGTATTTTTGAAAGTTTTTTTTTATTAATAAGTATGTAGATGAAGTAAATTTTATTACAAAGTAAACGGTATCTTCTTTCGTACAGTCAGGTTTTAAGTGGAAATAAAGAGATATTTAATGGATTCTGAAACTTGTAAATAATATTCGTGAAGTTACTACTGATGATTCAACAGGTATATTGATTTAGAAAAAACTTTGTATAAGGTACTAATTTTTCAAAACTTTGCGTAAAGAACTGATTTTATGTACAAACTGGTTATATAAATTCGTTTTATTATATTTTATAGTTGTTATTGTTATTATAATTTATTACATACACTTTATATTACATTTGCTTTGTTTTTGAACTGAAATAATAATCGTATTTTTAATATTAGATAATTATCAGATTATAACAACCAGCAGCTAGTGTGTTGACAAATACGTCCTTGATAAGATTGTTAGCGCAGATAAATGACGTCAGAACGTTTAACAGATAATAATCAATCGCTGCAACCATATTAATTATTGGTGTATGAACATACAACAAATGTATCCTTGTATGTACTACGTGTATATTCAATAGGTATCCAGTCACCAGACCGTCGCTTTCAACACACCGATCTTGTAACGTGCCTTGCATAAATAAATAAAGTAATCTTCGTTTAACTCACCTATATACAGCTCGTCTAATCTACATACAATATATCGAAGCTTAAATGGCTTGACTTATGGACAATTAGCAGGAAATTATCATATTTGTGAACTTTACCTGTCTAGGTGGAACGCCGCAATTTCGGCGTTATGTCGCTCATAATCAGAAAAGTAGAAATGATTGGGCAACGTTTGGACATCTCTCGCAAATCTGGGAACAACACGATGTGAATAAATAAAGATGTAATATAAATAGCGTATAATAAAAGGGTAGTTTGTTTCTATTGTTACATTAACATTATACACTCACACGTTAGATTTCACAATCAACAGGAAATATTGGTACTTTTGAGTTGTGCAAATTAAACGGTTATATTGCGCTATGCATTTGTTTATGGTTTTATAAATTGCTCGACGAAATAGATATCTATATCTAATAATTAATATGTTTTATTTATGTTACGGAAGTTTCAATGGATGCACATGTATAAATAATTCATTGTACATCTATATTGATTGAAGGTCGGCGACGTACGAATAACTTATGGTGAGCAGGTTCCTCGATGGAAGCAAAATAAGATGTCTCTTAAGTTGCTGACGTCGGAATGGGCGTTACCTAGCGCTAATAGTTACAAATTATACATTGATGTTTAGTCACACCCACATGCTTGCATTTTAATTTAGATGAAAACCATTTTACGTGGTTTTGTTGTTAGTCACGAAGGAGATGAACCAAACTGATAGAGCACGGCAGCGTCTCGTGCTTCCAGCATCTCTCGCGATTAACTGATAAATATTATTAAGAGCTTTTAAGATCATAAGCGCGTAATACGCTGGTGTGGAAACAAGTGCCCTCTTGATCTTAAACAATGAATTAAATTTTCGCAATCGAAGCGTGCAGTTTCGAAACGGTATAATTTAATAAGCATTCTTTTGCAAAGGAACTTTAAAAAAAGTATCGAAATAGCCAGTTTCTTTGCAGAAAAATCGCACAAAAAACAATTTCTCATCGAAGTTCGTTGACTATGTACCTTCAAAGAACTTCTTGATAATATGACTCAATGATATCTGAAGTCGATAACATAAATTATACTATGAAATTATAGGATGACATTATACTTGTGCATTATATGAATTTTTTATTTACCACGAAAAACCTACTTTAACCAACCATAGACAATAAAATGTACGAATACATATAAAACAAAATAAAATACCCCTGTACGTTAAGGAAATGTACGAAAACTGACTATTCAATTCTAAAATACGAACCGCTGTCGATACAAACAATTTTATGCTATAACAAGGAGACAATATGAAACCCAATTCTGTGCAGGTATCCGTGACGAAAATTGAAACCGACTGACATAAATCCATAAAGTGAAATATCAAATTTCCTCTTACGACCGGAGAGACCGTTATCTATAAGTAAAATAAATGTGTTAAATTTTGGAATAATGGCAATACATTAAGTAACGTATAGACGTATGTAAAAGAAAATAATTATTGATAGAACAAGTAATAATAGCTTTTAAGTAGTTAATACACCAAATTACTGGCTTTGATGTATATATTTTTATTGAGTTTTTCGTTGCAATTATAGACGAATTGAATTCGATGTAATGATGAAATTTGATGAATGGAATGGTTAGTAAGGACGGTATACTGATTCAAGATTTAATATTAACAGTACGAATGGAACGAGACGTTTACGATTAAAAAGTAACTACAGCCGCTGGCGAGATTCTATTTTCAAATACACTTATTTACATTTTAAGAAATGCATTATTTATTTCCTTGCATTTATATATATTTTATTAAATTATCATTTACAACACTATTAAAAGTAGTTTTATTGTGGACTTTTATAAAATGCTTTTGTGAAAATAACAGACAACGATTGCATTTATTTATGTTTACATATTGACATTTACAACACTTGAAAGGAACAAAATTTAGTCCCGACTTTTACAATTGCTTTTGTAAAAAATAGACACTGAGAATAGATTTGTTCTTTTTCCAATGAAATGCGGTGCTTAATCAATTTCCGAGAAACAAAACGTTTAAAGTGGCGCTTAAATCGGAATCTGGTTAGATAGAGCAATCCCGGTAATGTATGGGGAACGCGTCGTGCGATTTATTGTCGCGGCGCTCAATGATCGGCCCGTAAGTACTTTAATAAAATTCAGAACATTATTGTAAAATTACATTGTGTTCCGAATTTTAACGTCTCATTCTAAATCGACGTTATCACCTGACAATCGAATTAAACCAATGAACACGAAAGCGGTGTGGAATAACTAGTCTTCTTGTTAAGGGGAAAACATCCTTTAGCTGGACATTAATAGGTTGTGGCCAATTTGTCCTACAATCGTAGGTATTTAAAATATAATGCTCTTCCTAATTTATATTTTATATAATATTAACATTTGACGAATGAATTTATTAACAATTAAATTCAAATTTGTCCTTTAACTTTATAACATGAGGCAATATGCCATTTCAGGTATGGTTAAATTTCTCATAAAGGAAATCTCTCATTTAGATATATTCCTCCACTTAGCGTTAACATACATATGTCCTTAATACATCGGATAGTTATATGCACGCGTGACTTTGAGGACGATGCTGCATACGTTATTATGCAGATAGCATTTCTGACCCTCCCCGATAACCCTTGTTCTTCCTATCTGGTCAGATCGCTGTTTTCATTTAGTATTCCACTCAGCCACTAATATCTATTCCCTATCACGGTTATATGTCACCGAAATTACTGTTGCTAATCATTTCGTGAATTATGCACGACCAAAGTGTACGTAAGGTTAGCACCATGGGGTACAGGGTAAAAACAGAGGAGAGTGAGTTGTGGCGATGTTTGGGTCGAGATTACATCCAGCAGTGGAAGTCGATGGGTTGAAATGATGATGGCTTTCAAACCTAACTCAGAATCCAGATGTAATTTGTAAATGTAAATCTAGTGTATATTGTAAAAATACTGTACTTGTTGTATGGACTCAAATTTAATGGTCGCCCGTCGAGGATTTTCGAATTTAATGGTTGCCTACGTCATGAAAGTTACCGTCGATTTTAATAACAGACGAATATTCATACATACTTTCATCACCTATTTTACACTTTTCCGATTTGTATTTCACAAGAGACTATAAAGTAAACTATTATTGACCAGAAACCTGAATACGTGTTCACTGTTCTAACACTAAAACAGGCGAAGATTAGGAGTGGAATATCTTACAATCCTTTGCTAGTGAGAGCTGCCGCTGTCCAAGTTACGTTTCTTACTTCCGTAGCTTAGACTCCTTTCGTAGTTTAAGCTGTATGATAACGAATCAATCAGGACACTGTTTTTTATGAATGTAGATAAGATTTTCTATACCATATGCTGCCTGGTAGTGATGGACTAGATTTTGTACCTTTTTTTAAACTGATTTTTGTCCTGCAAAACGCGAAAGCTAGAAGCATAACTCCATTAGAGTTACTGGAGTGCGCTGATTGAGCGTATATTAGCATATACTCAGTTTATTAGGTAAATGAAAATTATTATTATTATTTGTTTTTATTATTACAGCTGTTGCCAATCCTCAAAACTTTCCTCAAGACATAACTATGAATTTCGTTAGATCGGTATAACTCGTGAGAATCATACATACCTATATTGAATAATAAAAATACGAGTATATTTAAATGAGAATCTTTTTCTAGAGAATGATTGCATACGTAACGTAAAGTTAACGTAGAAGCGATAAAGCTATCGCGCGGCTGGAAGAGGAGAAGGGTTACTATCGAGTGTCGCAAATTTATCGTCCCTGCGCGAATAGTGGGCGGGAATCACCGGGCCTCTTGATATGTCGCTCGGATAACCCCTTGAGTGTATAATTTTTCCCGTGAACCCTATTCGCCAAATAAAAACATAAATCTTCAACTTTTGCACCGTTACTACGAACTTCATGTCCACAATATTTTTTCACAACCTTGTTTTTGACATAAATTTATTTTTTTCGTAATTCATAAAAGAAATACCAGGTACCACAATGTCTAGTGTCCATGTTGACACTACAATGTTTTATGTTGACATTCCGATACTATGATTCGCCGCGTCATAGGCATCGTATACCTAGATTAAAATACTTATAAATACATCCTAATCGAGAAAGGTGGTGTGCCCTTGTCGGCAATCCAATGTGTCAGCAGCAGAGGTGACCGTGGTACCAAACTGGTCGCCTAATGTTAATTTTATATGAATATAATCAGCTTTTGGATGCGCAGCTGCTGGTAAATATTTGTAATGCATTAAGCAGTCGAAGTCCTTTACAACTGTTTAAAAAGTTTGAATGACCAGCTTGTTACTGTCACAATGCACTGGTTCGTGGAAGAGGAATGGCAAGAAAATAAAAATATCACGAAATTCGAAACGAAAAACGTCACACAATTTTGTGCCCACAAATTCAATTGTACTAAGCTTACAATTAAACAATAAACACAAAAGCGAAGACGATGTAAAACGAGTAAACGCAGAGTGCTGGAGCGTCTGACACTCGATACGCGCGGCTTTAGGGAATGCGACGGAGTTCTTTGGGGGATGTTTTTGAATAATTTGCCATCTGAATCAACGTCGAAACGAAAATTATATTCGATATGTACATTCAGGATTATGGCGGACCAAAATGTTCGTTTTAATGTAATATTTAGTAAATGAAAACTATTTCTCATGCAATACCCACTTGGTGAAATTTGTTCAAGTGATTACATTATTTCTTTGTGGCGCCGTACACAAAGCATAGTCCACTATCCCCAACAATAGCATGAAGGCACAACTTTGGAAAAACTCACTCTTTCAATAACACTTATAGTTCCGAACAGACCAGGCAAGCCTCTAAGCCGATCATGCGAAAGAACCTACTCGAAGTTTGGTGAATGGAACCGACGCATAACATTCTCAACAAGGTGACCGAAGTTTCCAAGCTGTTCTAGGAGTAAGCACTAGAAACTACACCTCTTGAACAAATGTAATTCTACCGTATACAATACACACTCCAGTATATTTCTTTTGTACGATAAAATAATATAAATCTTTCACTCACCTCATAGGCTTAAAAAGAGCTTGAACGCCATTAGGGTAGTCAATAATGAGCTTCAGTTGAGTACCCCCCTCCTTTTGCTCTGTGAGACGATAATAATCTCATAAGATTAATAATTACACGATTTTGTTGCGACCTTCACGGTCGCTACGAGCTGATAATTTAGGCTAAGCTTGAAAGTTGTCTAGCAAAATCAATTACCGCGTAATCGCGCTGAGTGAATATTAACTATAAATTAATTCTAAAAATAAATATTGAAATATATGATGAAGTCGGTTCAACAATGAAACCCATTTAAGTGGTTTAAATATTTAAGTCCAATTGGAAGTAAAGGGCGAGATTGTTGTGGCACTATTGTCCGCAGGACCGCTAACCCCACAACTGATTGCAGACCCGACTTCATTTAATATACATACCTCGCCTGCTTGAGCTTTTGTATACACGCAGGTGGACGAAGGTAATGTTCCACCGCACTTGATGAAACTTGAGATATTTAAATTGGATTTGCGTGTTCAATTAAATTAAATTATAATTCTTCAATTTAAAATAAAGGTTGAGGAAGTCGGCTAGTATCTTAAGAAATCTACGAATAATATGGTGTGGGCGTCTATAAATCTATAACCGGAGAACTTATTGTGGTTAGATAAGTGTTCCACATTTTACAAATTCACATAATTCATTACACCAAATTGCGCCATTCTAATGTTGCTTGCGAATCGAATTGTAACAATGTAATCAAATAGTTGTATAGCGAACATTCTAGGCCGACAAATTCGCTGACTTTGTATGTAGAAACCACTTTGTGTTTGAGGCGTTAGTTTTATGACAATTTTGTAACAAGTTGCTTGTGCTCTGCTTGGTTTTAATTGATCATTAGATGAGCAGCAAACATTATTTAGTTAACATATTTAATGTCTGATTATAATACTTGTACTTAAAATCCATTGCTGCATTCGTTACGTTTTCACTTGAAACCAAATTTACTCTTTGATCATCATCTTCAATAATGGGAATCCTCTTACAAAACCTATCTTACTCAAATAACGGACACCAATCAAATCGTTTTACCGTCTGTTTAAACTTTGAGTTAATGTTCACTTTTAGGGCATTAAACCTTCTCATTGTGAAAGAAGA
>DWFY01000348.1:0-10413 GCA_018246875.1 Creonpyge creon creon | reverse complement strand
CAAAACACGCTCTAAACGTTTCGTATGCAATAATTCCAAGTCCAATGTATAAAATAAGGCTAACATATTATTTCCTTGGACGTAAATAATATAAAGCTTTAATTGTGTCGAATTCCTACATTAGGGGAGAAAATAATGTTTTGTTGTTTAGATAACAGGAGAAAATATCGTTGAAGAGGGAAAAGCTTGGCGCGTTCTAAATTGGGTCAAACACAAATCAGACGCCAATGCTCCCAACTGCAGTGACATTCTCAGTAACAACTCCGGGCGACACTCGCAAATGAGAAATCTCAACATTTACCTTCCCCGCCGTTCAGCATAATTTGGGGAAAAATCTAAATCGTTTCACAAAGTTGCGAAACGCCTTTAAAACATCGAGGCTTAGGACCGTTCGCTTTATCTACCTTGTTTTAGTGAAAGACGGCATTCGTCCAATTTTACGTCTATCCTACCGAGTTGTTCCATTATGAAATGTAAAATATAGTCTATAAATAATTAACGTTCAAAAATTAACGGACAATATCAATTTTTATTTCATGTTCGGGGATTAAGACATTCATTAATAATTAAGTTATCAAGTCTGAATACTGAAAAAATGTCTTCATGAAACTGAGGGTGCATAAAACACAATCCGCTATGCTATTTTAGTTTCGTCGACTCAAGTCAACTCGAAGACAAAACTACCTAAAGCTAAGCAGCTAAAAATGCCCTTAATAGATATTTGCTATTGGACTTCTGGAGAGTTCTGAATATTGATATATCTTCTGGTGCTCATCTGCAAGTAATATTAGTGATGAGATGCGTTGTCTACGCTGAAACAGTTGCCTTAGTACTGCAGTTATTGCATTCAAATTTGTGCGTCGCTCCTGGCGTTGCCTGGTGACTGAAACTCGTTAAACTGGAAATTATTACAGCCAGTGTCGATGTCTGTTACTTTCTGTACCTAACAAACCTACTCGATTTTGTATCAAAATAGTTGTCTCTTCAAATTTGTATAATTCGGCATTTGAAATAAAAAAAAAGACAATTTTAAAATACTTATTTAAATCATACGACTATTAAAATGTCTAAATAATTAATATTTTTGAAGTTACGGCCACAATACTACAGCGGACTTATGTCATAAAAGGTTCAGATTATGGTCTACATTTGCGCTTCCAGGAATTTAGTATTTTGTATAAAATTGTTTTGTATTTTTGTTATAAAATAATTCTCATGAAACTTTCTTTTTATAAAAGATAGTCACTGCGTGAATTTATTATATTTATTAACTTTTTTTTCTTTTCCTGCCTCGTTGGTCGTGATGGTTGCAAGCGCGACTGCCGAACGAGAGGGCCTGGGTTCAAATCCAGGGTCGAGTACTATTGGATTTTTCTAAAATTAGAATTTCTAGTCGTGGCTCGGAGTCTGGACTTGTGCCCGTGTAGGGAAATAGACTCACCACCTATTCCATAGTGGGACGTAAAAGTAACTGGTGAAACGTGGGAGTGTATTACATTCCTCTGCTTACCTCTTCGGGGATAACAGGCGTGATATTACGTTACGTTAACATTTTTGTTTGTTATAAACATTTCGAGAGTACTTCTTACGTCAAGAATAAAAAGATTGTTTCATATTTTTAAATGCTTGAATATTTGAAAGGTAATTCTGGTTGGTTCAGTATTACCGAAATGACAGGTATTAGAAGCTAAAATTTTTATCGGTTCATATATCTCTGTATGTTAAGCTCATAATCCGATTTTAACGAGATTGTTCTGTTCCATTTTTGGTTTTTTTTTTTTCATCCAATTTAAAATCACCTTAACTATGTCAGGATGCTATTTGACCTAATGTACTATGTTGCCAATTAACATTTGTGTAACAGAACGGTTAAGACGCTAAGATTTGACTACAAATATAGAATATTGTTTAATATTGGGTTTTGCACAGATCAGGCACATTAAGCCAGTAGGCTTTCTAGCTCAGTGTTCATGATTGCTCATAGTTGAAATAGTTCACACTAAAAAGAGCTGTGGGTGTTTCTTATACGGATTTTTGTCTTACATATTGTGGTCTGCAAAGTCGATAAAAGAGATAATTTGGATCTATGTGATTTTGATTCTCGTTAAAAGCATGTTTGTACCTGAAAATTAAGAAACTTTAATTCTATTAATGATTGAATTATAGAATTATTTAACCTAGACTCATTCTGCCCGAATGTCTGTTTCGTCTATGATTAAATATTGATGATTACAAATAGTCAACTTCTTTGGTCGCTGTGATAAATATGAAGCAGTCCAAATGTAACGTTTAATGTAACATTAGATATCGAAAATTGTCGATCCCTCAAAAATTTATACCTCGGTCACGTGTTGGCTTTCGTTAATCAATGGGCCTGAGTCAGCTTCAAAAATCACGAGTGTTTGGTTTGTGGGTATTTTGCGGCGGAATTGAAATTCCCCGCGCAAACTTCGCAAGAATTCGGCATGCGGGCAACGCAAATAAAGTGCGGAGTTTACGGGAAGTATTATCGCTGGTTTGCGTTCTGCGATATTATTTAGGTTTCTATTCTAATGAGCTGCATTTTGTGAATATTAATGAATTTTTTCAGAATTTCACATTCCGCATATGGAACAGATTTCCAATCTAGTTGCCCAGATATTGCAGTTTAGTTTACTGTCACTTCATACAATAGCTCTTGAAAATATGGATACGTTTTTATTTTATGCATTGAAATCCAGAAAAATTATGTTATCACTTGATTGTTTGTTATGTTCCTTTATTTATTATTCCACATTTTTTAACCTTCATCAATGGCTATAGCATTTCCTTTGAATGATCAAAGTTTTGTCCAGGTATCAAAGATTACTACGTAGTCTAAATGGAAATTCTCAATGCACCCTTCCCGCTTCCGAGTATGCGACGGCACTTCGGCCAAGTATGTGGGGCAAGACAAATAAAATCCCAAGTTTATAACTAAAAGTAGTATTCGCTTTGCACGACATTCTGGAGAGATTAAGATACTCTCGGATAGTTCGGCTGAATAGTTCCACCTACCGACGACCAATTCAGCCACAACAATTGTCATACGAGACTGCTATTCAAAGGGGATTCGGGTCAGGTTCGAATTCGTTTGAAGCACTAATGAATTTAATAATCATTTCTGGAGCTATTTTTCCTATAATTGAATTTAACAAATTTTAAAATTGTTAAGAATGTATTTTGGTAAAACAGAGTTCTAAGTTATGATGATTGCTTCGTTGGTCGAGTGGTTGCAAACCGTGACCGGTGATCGCTGGTTCTGGGTTCGAATCCCGGGTCGAGCACTATTGGATTTTTTAAACTTAGAATTTCTAGTTGAAATTTCTAATAGTGGCTGGAAATCTGAATTTTTGCCCGGTGAATGGCAAAAGGCTCACCCTCTATTCCATGGTGGACGTACACGTAACTGGTGAAACGTGGAAGTGTACTACATTCATCTGTCTATCCCTTTGGGGATTAAAGGCGTGATATTAAGTTTAAGTTATTACTCAAACAAAACTTAGGTATAACTAATGAGGGCAATTTATTCTGTTTAACTTATACAATACTTAATGACATAAAATAGCTGCAGAGATTGCTTTGGTATAAATAAGGATCACAGACCGACTACATAGTTATAGTGTACAAGATCTATTTATGTATTTTAGACGAAGGAGCGTACCAAAAATACATGTCGTAACATAACAATTTTATTATCTCCAATTCGGTATGAGCGGGCTTTTACCACCACTTTGCGAAATATGTCGACCGTTTGGCGAAAATCTCCTAATATCCCTGCTCCGGCATCGTTGAGGCGTCATAAGAAATGTCAAATCGGTATAAACCGCCAAGTTTGTTCCAGTTGCGGCGCTATAAAATCCAACGTTTTCCACGCATGACTTTATATTGAGAACATCTGTTGTAGGGCGTTTGCTACGATATCAGGTATTTCCTTGTTTTTCACCTGATAAATGTTCAATGTTCTTTTAATGTTGGCTGCACATAATTGGTTTGAAATCCTTTCAAAAATAAGGAATTTAATGGGTTTTTATTACATAGTTTTATAATAATTGGTTTAATTCTAGTATTAAATAGTTTTGCCCATTATCTGTGCACTAAGGTTGTGTCTCAATTTATTTGTCTATTGCACGGCAGCAGTAATGACACCAAAACCTTATTCAGAAATCAAAGATGCTGTAGTGAGATACTGGTTTAGTTAGTCTAGTTTGCTCCGGGCTTGCTACCGCATTTGAAAATCGCATTATGCAGTCACAACACGAACAGCAGGAGGTTTCGAGAGGTCCCTACATAACAGGACTAGTGGGGAGGCTTTTGCTATGGTAAGGAAAGTTGATTTTGTTTCGATTCGTTGTATTTATGATCTTTTTGTTGGTTACGTTTCATTTTGTTCTATTCTGTTAACTTTGATACCATACTACATAATTTTGCTTAGTACAAATTTTCTTACATCCTCACAAAATGAAACAGCCTGGGAAACGTTTCATTACTGTATACAGTGGAAATGTACATAGAAACTTTTGTTGGTTTATTATTATTATATCATTACGCCAGGTCACTTCCCGGGTAATTAGAGAGCACCAAGTGATTTCTCAAAACATAAATGAAAACGCAATTTCTAAGATCTTTTGATTGAAGATCACCAAGCTCTAATCAAATATGTTCAATTGAAATGTACTTATAAACGTAGTCGAATGTTTCGGGAGCTAATATGTTACGGGAATTTCATATTCAAGTCTAGGACTAAAGGATTTCCTTTCAGATAGAATTAACCCTATTGATAGCGATGCTCCGTCAACAGATGCTATTGATCGCGTATGAATGGCACATTACAGTTGAAGAGATTTGCTACACACGTGTTTTGTCAATAATAAGTAATATTTAATATGTTCTCTAAACTTATATACATATCTAAATAAACTTAATGAATCCTTGTTTATTAAGGATCAGTCAGTATGGCAATAGGCTCACTATCTATTTCGTGATGGGACGTAAACCTAACTGATGAAATGTGGGAGTATACTAAACTCCTCTGCCTACCTTTTTGGGCATTACAGGCGTGACTTACGTTTTTTTTTATTAAACTTCATTTAAAATATCAATTCAGCTAAATCAAGTTGAATATTTAAATCTATAAACACTATGGTAAAAATTGTAGGAATTATGTTCGTTAGGTAATATAAAATACATCTGGCAGAGCCTTCGCTCCGTTGAAAGCGATTACCTCGGAAGTTATTGCAATCAAACAAATGCTCGCATTAGGGACACACATAATATGCCTTACTCCAATTTCCGATTCCCCATAGATCTTGTAACCACAATGAATGAGGCACATTACCAGCGTCAGTTGTGGGACAGAATGGATCGTGTGTTGCGGAACTCTCCGTCATGGTATTGAGGTTCGGATAGATGAGCTTTGATTTAGTCAAGATGTAATTTGTCATTAAAATAATGATTAATCATTATCATGATTAGCGTTTTATATTATCAGTATATACTGTACTATGATTGTCCGTTATAATTTAAGGTTTCGTTCCAAGTTCAAAACCAACGGTGTCTATGGACTGCATTAGCAAAGCATAAGCATTTAAATACAGTGTAACATAATATCAAACTTGTAATACCCGAACAGGTAGGTAGAGAAGTGTATTTCGTTTACTTTTCACCAGTTATGTTATGCGTTCCATGCAATAGGTGATGAGTCTATTGCCTAGCAGTGAGCACAAATCTAGAGCTACTACTGGGAATTTCAATTTAAAAATACCCAATGATACTTTGCCTAAACTGGAAATCGAACCCAGGACCTCTTGCTTAGCATTTGTACTTACATGAAATCAATCCTCGTTGGTCAAGTTGACCAACGAGGCTATCATTCGGTGTAAAAATGTCTGAAGCTATATTATATTCAGATGCCTCTAGCATAATAATATTTTGAGGGAATTAAATTATCTCAATACACTAAAACGTAACAAATATTCGTGTCAAAACATGTTTAACATTATTTTGGTGAATTTTACTGTAGTAATTTAATTGCTATAAGTACAACAGAGAATCCGGATTTCTTTGAATGTCCGCACGAAGGACGTAAGCCGTCTTAGAGCCGTTGTAGTAGAGATTTAATTTGCTCAGAGTAAATATCACGATTTGAGATGTCCAACGGCGAAATAATCCGCTACCGCCGAAATTAAATATTGAAGGTAAACAAAGTAAACATAGCTTTTAGGAGAATATCTTAAAATGCCAGAATAATACGTTTCTTGGGCGAATTTTATCGTTTCTTATACTATATCGGGATATATTATAACAAAGGAAGTCAAAACAGGCTTCCCTGTCAATGTTCAAAATTAACAACAGGTATAAGCTGTTAAGATTACCTTCCTCTTTCCATAGGTCGTCATCAACCCATTATAATTTTATTGTTAGACACGGGTTTCCTTTCAGAAGAGTGGATATTTATATGTTCCCATACGTATATGTCATAACATATACTTTTAAAAACATTCTTGAGAATCTTTATCTCATATTGTAATTAACATAAATATGTCTTTGTTATTCATTCATTCATTTAACAGATACGCGTAGGCCCTTGTCTGTGCACTTTATTTTAAATTATTTTATTAAGTTGTCCGGAAGATATGCTTTTAAATAATAATGCCATTTTTTAATGTATTTCATATACTACATGTATCAAATTTTTGAAGTAACACCTCTTAAAGAGCGCGTCGCTTAGCCTCTACTTATCCTTTAATAACGAAACTTGTTACCGAACTGTAACGAAAGCCTTGTAATGAAATATTTGTGTATTATTCGTTCATGCAATTTTCTTTCATTTTTAAATAAAAAGTTACCATGTTTACTTTGGAATGAGTAATTGAAATGATTAATTACAATAAATTAATAATTTTAAGTAATTTGCTATTCTTATTAGTTATTAGAGTCATATGTCATATGAATTACCGAGATCGCAGAGAAAAATGAAACTTTTGGACTTTTGTGCTGAATAATTGTTAAATCACGAAGAATGTAATGTACGAGTATAATTGAAATGTTGACAAAATAGAATTCAACAAATCGAAAATATACTATGTAACATATTTGTTGTATGTAGATATGTATAGGTATATGTATAGGTATATACATACATACATTACATAAGCATGCAGACCACAGTTAGATGAAACAGCAGCAATTGCCAATGACTGAATGATTGACTGACATTATACTTCTATTTTCATGAAATAAATTGTAATTATATATCTTATTTCATGAATAAACTAAAAATAGTAATAATACGTATTCTAAAGACAGTTTATTGATAGGGCCTTAGTTTAAACGTAAACAGAGCAGCCCTGCAAGCCGAAATTCGATGGGATGATAATAATGTAGTGAACATTTGAACATCAATAGTTCCCGTAATTACACGTAATACCTGAACTGTAGCGTACGTAATGCCGTAACTGATGATAATAGATGGCTATTGACTGCGTTGTTCTCGTGATGAATGTAGTTCCCGAACCAGCACGTTTACGGCAAAGTTTCGGAACACTGTGCAATTGGTGCAACGGAACTAATACAGCTCCCTGTGGAATGCCAAATACCTCTGAAATAATGTTTGTACATTTTGTAACTTTTTAGCTCACTTTATGTGCACGCTTTTCAATTTCAATTTAGGTTTTAAAAGTAGTGTAAAACGTTTTTTTATTAATGCCATAACGCATTAAATATTTATTATTCAAGGTTATTAATATTATTAGTATCTAACGTCACTCGATGTACCTTACGGGGTAATACGGAGTGCCAAATATCTCTATCCCTACGGACCTGTCGTGTTTCTTCTACATGTATAACTCTCTTCATACACGCACGCTGGTTTCAAATGCTTGTAACTACCACATCAGTCAATTCCCGGCCTATTTCATCACGATAGGTGAGCCTTGGTCTTCCTCGCTATTCGCACACAACCGAAATATGAGTGGTATATCAGATCTGTTGGTATAGCATTAGTACCACCCAATATTGAAATCTATTACTATCCATGACTATTATTCATAAATAGTTATCAAGTGATTACGTTTAAGGTAGCATTTATTAAATCACTACAGTCATAAAAACCAACCATATACATTCTCACTATTGGCCAGAATTTACTGAGAGAGATTGTCATTATGCATTAACTTTACTCTTTGTAATTAACCCGGTTTTAGCATTAACAATGAACAATTTATCAAACAAAAATAATTTGCTAAAGCAATTAACTTAATGACTATACGCATTATTGATATTTTTCCTTTACTCGACCTGCTGGTGAAACTTGTTGGCAACAGAACCGGACTATAGGCTTCTATTTAAGTTTGCCAGAATTAGCTTTGACTTTGGATTTTTGTTGCAGCTCTTGAATTATGCAGAAAACTTTAGAAATCAATGAAATTACAAAGGATCCTTTTAAATTTCTGGAATTCTTCCTGAATATTATTCGTAAAAATCTTGATTTTTGTTTCATTCGTCGAAATTTCCGCGAAAATATAGACTTTATTTCCATAGACTTGAGATAGACATAGACTTAATTTGCTCAAACTTTTTTTGTAAAGATTGTTAAAAAACATAAATAAACAAGGTCATAGATATGTTTCTAACAAGTACAATCTTGGAGATCTAGATTTTCTAAATAACTTCATGATAATTTTTTCTCTTCAATTTGTTTATATTTGTTATAATGTGTTAATTATTAATGTATTTTCTTATGTTTCACTGCTCTCAATGAATCCAAATTTTAGAACGCATTGTGTCGAATAAAATACACATGTGCAATATTGGTCCTAAGAGTTTCATTAAGTATGACTGTAGCTGTTTCTGTCTGTGTAATGTCGGTATTATTGTTTGTGTGGTTATAGTAAGTAAGCAATGGAGTTTCATATTCATTAAAAGGTTAGTAAGCATATAGACATGCGTTGTTATATGTATCAGGTGCCTTGTATGCATATTTGTTCCTTTTATTTAAAAAAAAGTGTTGCTGATTTGATTACGAGTTGACCATTTGAATTTATGAGCTGAGTATTGTCTTTATCATATTCGATTACTGTTTTTTCCTTTTTTTCACCCTCTCTTTCCATATACCTAAGCGAGAATAAAACCATAATTTCTTGTTAGTTCCGCTTCCCAACTTCGGTATCTTCTAACTTTGGAAGGCTTGTGCGCTTGCATCGGTCGTCATAAATAAGGTCCGTATAATAACTAACATAAAACGATTAATCCTTGATTCGCTGCACAATAGGCACAAAGAGTTGCGCAGGGTAGTATGCTATTACACCAAACGGGAGCGCGGGAAATGGTGCGTGAACCACATCCCTATCGGCCACTAAACGATGACGTATGAAATTTTTTCACCCCCATTCACCCATATTTGACCGAAAGATTCGAGTCGCGACATGCTTCGATGGTGCCCCAAGTGCTGACACACCGTAATATCATAATGGGAAAATGAAAGATTCCGTCTCCTTATAAGTTTTGGCTCTCGATAAAGGTGTTTATTTACCGAAACAAGGCTTAGCCTTTATAATAATGTTGGTAATAACATACATGTTGCCATAAAAGTGTATTGATGACAGTAATTAAAATGCAAACTGATAATATGATTACAAATTATGACATCATATATAAATGTATATAACAAGTTTACTAGTAGCAGCTAAAATATTAGGTTGACGAGTAAACATTTTTAGCAATACAACGGCGTATAATAATGAAACTTCTTGTTTGATGCAATTACGTTTGTTAACTACCCGTCCGGCAAAATAAGCTGCTCATTAAAATCCATGTATAAGTGTAACTAAATATTGAACACTTCATTTATCCGGCACATCGCAGCTCGCATGTCATTATCGAGCGGCTTGCTAATTGCAAATTTGATTACTGTCACTAATTATCACAGCGCTAATGTGCTGATCGAAATTGTTTCATCCTGATTTTCCGGCGCTTCTTTTGTTAAATTATTCAACAAATAAGTCATTAAAATGTAATAAAACATTTAATACTCAGTCGGCGTTGATTTTCACAGTGTTTTGCAATGTTTAGTCTTTCACAGGTTACTTATCACAACAGTTGGTCGTGGTGTGGGATGGAGGAATTAAAATAAAATTATTTACATCACTTAAAAGCTTTTTAATTTTATAGGAGTAGGCCTACAGTCGAACATAGAGCGGTGACTTATGTTTAAATCAAATTTATTTAAATATTTAATGAAATGTATTGATGTTATTATTAGGTAATTTTTTTAAACACGTAAGTAAATAGGAAACGAATATGCAACTGTCACACGTGGCCGCTATTGCCCGCAGATGGTGACCTGGCAACCAATCTGGAATACAGTTGAAGGAATTAGACTATTACTAACAGTCG
>DWFY01000347.1:0-10416 GCA_018246875.1 Creonpyge creon creon | reverse complement strand
GTGCAGTACACTCTCACGTTTCACCAGTTACGTTTACGTCCCAATATGGAATAGGTGGTGAGTCTACTGCCGTACACCGGGCACTAATGCAGACTCCGAGCCACTACTACAAATTCTAATTTAAAAAATCCAATAGTACCCGACCCGGGATTTGAACCCAGGACCTCGCAATCGGCAGTCGCCCTTGCAACCAAAGCGATCAACAAGGCAGTTGAGGCAGTCAGACAGGCAGTTGTTCTACATGTCTTGTAATTTATTACATACAACTGTTGACTATGATTACTTAGTTGTTTTGTCACAATATAGCACTTTTTCTATTTTCAACTTTTTTACGATGATTTTGGTTATTTTATTATTATTTAATACTGGATATTATGATTTTATTGCCAGTCTTTTATAAAATCAATTAGAAGTTATTTAATGCCTGTTTACATACATAATTTCATATTCAATTTTCATAAGTTTTTATATTGCTTGCATATTGGGATCTATTTTTCTTAATTTCTTATAGTTTTACCGATACAGGCAAAGTGGTAAGTGGCAATATCTCGAATTATTAGTAACAGAAAGAAAATGATAACATTATAGAATTTAAACAAATTTATGGATTTTATATCGGTAAAATGCGTAATGCTGATTGGAACATATAAGATGAGTTTCACATGTCTCGAAAATGGAATACGTGTCTTCAATGCGACCTCTAATTTGTAATCTGTAGTGAAATAACCAGCTTAATTACTTTACGATACATTTTAGAGGGTATTTCAATGTTTATTTTAATCTTTTTCCCAAATCCAAAATAATTATAACGTGATATACTCACAAAACAGCTCATATAATCACAAAAAGGTTAACATTAAAATCAGATACCAATTTCTCCTACTGTCCATGTACTGGTCTTGTTGATTAGGCCAATGTTTGGAGATTCCTTAAGCGTTTTGTGCGCTGGTTGGAGATATAAATTATAGGTCAATTCAGTTTAATGTTCCCGATATTCATACTTTGGTTAGCGGCCCTCGGTCCCATTCGGAATGGCCTGCCGTTGTCCCTTGGGAACGCCGACCCAGAGTAATCACTTAAAACGTCATTATCTGTAAATGTCGTCTAATTCCACTGGAATTCTACCAAATTTAAATAACTCTATAGTTAATGAACTAATACGAGAATGGATATTTCATCATGTTTTCTCGTAATGGATATATCTTTTATGAGTAACAGGTCAGAGATATTAATCATTTGTTATTAGGATTACCGTTAAAGGAGCTTTCATCCTCGACCTCAACGGTGTAATAGTGGCCATGGATCCTAGCTCCTAATGTGGCAATATGAATCGTGATCGTGCGTAATCAGAATATTGAAAATGATTTTTGGGTTTTCTGTTACGAAAATATTTAAGGAGAGCACTTATTGGAACAGGTGATTATCACGGTCCAAATTTTCGTTTCAGAAAACATTCTATGTAGTACGTAAATTTGCGGAATCGTTTATAAAATATTCGAATGAACTACTACATTCTGGAAAAACCCCATTCATGTACATGCTATATCCCAACGTAAACCACGAAACGAAATGATAACTTGTCTCTTATATACATTAGTAATACATAGAAGTGCTAAGGATACATACAGTATTTCTGATCTTTAATGCCAATCGTCAAATTTTGACGATTTACTGATGCCGAAGTGATAAAGTCCATAGCGGATGCATAAATTAACAATTAACCTTAATTTTCCTAAAGATTAAATGTTATATCAGTTATACTCAGAAGTCGTTGTAATTTCACAAAGTACGATACTAAAGCCTTGAAACTTTGCAACTAAAGTAAAGATAAGCCAAAGTCAGATTTATAGTCTAAAGTGAAGTACGAAACAGTAACTGTATCTGAGACAATTAGTATTATTTGAAGTTTCAGATAGCCTACCAGTGACTTTTTACAATTTCAAAATACTTATATAGTCATTTAAAAAATTGAAACGAAATATTCTAAAATTTGCTAATACTGTAACTTTGACCATTCTTTCCATTCATGATATCCGAATATGAATACATTAAAATTATAAGGTAGTGTAAATAAAAGACTCAATTCTCAAACGAAAATCATGAACGATTTAAAAAAGTACATCATCATCATCATCATCAGCTTGTTTAAGTCCACTGTTGGACGTAAGCCTCCCCTCTGGGGTTTTTGCTCATAATCCCCACGCTGTGCATGCGCGTTTGGGATCGGAGAGCACGGCTTCTCGCAACGCCTACGCTGCTGCCCGTTAAAAGTACGCCTTTTAACTATTACGCAAGATAACACGAAATCTACACATATCTATGGTGTACACGTTTAGCGAAATACCAAACACCTTTAGACAATTGGCGGAAAATATTACATGACATATTACACCGAGAGGGCCTGGGTTAAAATCCTGGGTCGGGTACTATTGGATTTTTCTAACTTGGATTTTCTAGTTGAAATTTTTAGTGGCTTAGAGTATAAATTTATGCCTGGTGTATGGCAATAGACTCACCACATATTTCAGAATAGGACGTAACCGTAACTGTTGAAACGCGTGAGTGTACTACACTCCTCTACCAACCTCTTAGGGGATAACAAGCGTGAAGTTACGTTTTTTTTTGTTACGTGATATTCCGCTGGTATGATATGCCCTGCTTATGAAATGAGTGTTAGAAAATCTTCTAGCGTAAAAAGGCATATTTATATTTCAGCAGGTATTCTGGAAAATATAAACGTAACTAAGTGAAGGGTAGCCGTAGAATAGTTTTTGCTGTATTTTACGCCTAAGGTTGGCAAGAAAAGCAAATTTTAATCAGAAAATTGACCAAACAATTTACTTTATCTAATTTTAAAAAGCGATTTTAACTTCGTGTTTTTTGTAAGCTTTAGAGTAACACCTACTGACCAATAAATTAAAAATGATTATATTAATTCATCCCTTAATAACTGAATATGAGGGAAACAAAAAAATGCATTTCAACAGCTTTTACCAGATACTTCGGTATCAATCGAAACTGTTTCTCTTTTGATCTCGCACTTCAGTCTTGGAGGCGAAACCCTTTACTCAGAATCAATTGGTCCTGTTGTGCTTTCGAACCACGGAACATGATGTAATTCGGAGGACAATATTCTTCATGTTGTCGAAGAATACATAAGCGTAGCAAAGACCCAAACAAACGGCGATACGATATAACTATTCTACATCCTCTGCGATATTTCGATATTAGATTGTTAATGGATGAATGAATTCCACCAAGAATGAACAAAGTTAAACAACCTGCTCGTCCGTACATCGAACCTCCCAATATTCTATCGTTAAGGAAAAAGTCGCGGATAGTAAATAAATTAATCCTTTTCATAGATAAATACAGCCGTTGACAGTCTCGTCGCGATTCTTTCCATGTAACCTCGTTAGTTGGGATACTCTCGGATCATGAAATATACAGAAATACCACCTTATTTTTTTACAATTTGAACACATACTCATTTTAAGAATTCGATGTTTTGAGTATACACATATATACCAGTGCAGCGCTGATCTAAATATGTACAAGCAGACCGGCCGTGATTGAAAGTGGTCACAGTCGTCAATACGTGTAATATCCGGAAAATCCCCAGTACATTACTGGCTTTCAAGTAGAGCTCTTTTCACATAAATTGCGAAAAGCTCCATGTCATAGCGAACACCTCAAAAAGAAGCTCATACCACAAATTACACGGGCACGGTAAAGGCGAACGTGCGAACAAAATTGTGGAAAAACGTCACATTAATAGTCACCATTACTTTTATTTCTGCCAGCATTCCAACATCAAATTCTCAATGCAATAGCAGGATAAAGCAATCAAATCAATGATATCAGAAGACGGTATCAGTGCTTCCCATATACTTATAGATCACAAGAAGAAATATTTGTGAAACAGGAACCACCACTACGTTCTTCTCAAAACGAATATGACCACCTACTAAAGGCGTTACATAAGATACCTTTTCTATTGCAGCATTGATCTGTGGAACCTCTGACCGAGGTCCCCCCGCGCTGGCTAAGTAATTGCTAAATTGAGTTGCCCCCCTCCCTCCTCATTCTCGAGCCGAAAGTAGGCAGCTAAATGTAATATTATTGATGAAGTTACTGTTTTGTGGTCTCTTGCCCTTGATCTGGAGAATTATCCTCTTGCTTGATAGATAACGCATAAATAATATGCGATTCATTTTTTAAATGCCGAGCTGCCTGAAACCGTCTTAAATGAACTCCAGACGGACCGATGGACAAATGAATGAAATGTTTTCATATGAACTGTACCTGACGCTTAGTGGTCAGTATAGTCCATATTTAATAATAATAATAATGATAATAGCAATGCTACTAAGCGACAGAAACAGGTGTTTTACGGCAATCCTCTATTTAGTTGTACCTTCTCCAGAGATGCAAGTATTAATAGGTATAAAGATTATTATTTTTATGAATTGTACAGTTTCTAAAAAGCATCCATTTAATATTTGTATTGTAATGGCAATCTATGTAAAAGTTCTCCATCGTTTCGTAAAGGTTTAATTTTACAATCTATTACTGTTTCTTAATAAGTTTAGCAGTTCTTTTTATTTTAAAAAATATTATATTTGTAACTAGGATTCAACAGGAATTTCACTGTCTAAATCCGCAGTAATAATTCTATTAGGAACTTGAAAAATAAATAGAAATCTAAATCCTATCCGATGTAACCAGAAGGACTAAGTTAATACGATGAGTGCGCTTGAATTCATTTTAGCCCACTTGACCCTGTTCACTAAAGCACTTGATAATTTGGTGACCAAAATTAGTCTAATATGTCATTTGTTCTATGAGTACACTGTAACCTTAATTTCTTAGTCTAAGAGGAGGTCAGTCTGGAGCGGGCCCGGAGAGCAAAGTGAGCCGATGATGAAGTTACTTGATTGTGGTACAGCAAGTGTTTTATCGTAATATTTTCCTCGTGTATTAATAGAGTACGCTCAAGACGAAATTGGCCAATTAAGCCCCTTGTACACCCTCCGATTGGCAGCACAGTGAACAATACTTCGCAAGAGTAATAAAGTACCAATTTTATCACGTGAATAGTCCAATTGATCTTTATTTCGTGTTTGATTTAATAGGTGATAAATTATACAGAAGTATATTAATACATTCGATATTTTCAAAAAATAATTCATTGAACATTTGAACCCAAAACATTTCGATCAGCAGTCGCCTTTGCAACCACTCGATCAACGAGACAGTCAAAAGTGTAAAATCGAACCTGTAAAGTCAAAAGTGTAAATCAATAAGCTATTGCTAATTCTTCAAAATCAGATTTCAATATGCAAAATGATATGCAGACTGCTAACTGAATCAAATAAAGTTTAATGCTTGTGTTTCAGTCTAGATGACAGATTTCTACTCTCTTTCACTTCACAGAAATTTATGGACTAAATTAATATGCCTGATTGTCATTAAGTCTTGGAAAAAATGGTATTTGCACAGTTTCAAAATCTCTCACAACTTCAAATCGGCAAATTTTACAACTTTATCACCCTTGTATTACGAGTTAAATTTAATAGATCCAGTACATCTTGAGAGTTAACTTTAATTTTATATTTTAGAATTTTCCCTTATAGCTTGTTTATTTAATATATTTTCAAAGTGCAACCGCACTTAATTCGATTTTGCGCATGTGATTAAAATGTTAGTAGAGTCAGCAAAATAAAGTTACTAAAATTTTGTATATAAATTGTCGGCGCAGTGTCCTGTATATTGAAATGTGGACGGTAGGACTAATCTTATACAATTGACTGCCTTAACGCAAAAGTTAAGTGTTCTCTGAAACACGGCTAATTAACTGTTCTCTATGTAATATCTCTTCTGAGCCTAACTTCTTTCCCTAGTCGTGACCTAAGTACAAAAAGTAAAAAAAACAACTTTCTTAAATCTACGCATTTCACGTTCGATAACACATTAAAAAAAATTTCCGAAATGTACACAAAACCTTCCCTTCTTAAAAAGTGCCGCAGGGTTTTGTTCTATTTATTGTACATAAAAATATCATATTTCGCCGCTGGCGAGATATTTTTTCATAATTCTCTGTTAGTCCTCTGCAGCCGGATAATCCATGGGCGGCAATGTTTGACACGACGCGAAAACAAACATGGCCACCGACCGCCATTAAACCTGTTTGTTTAGGTTACATTACACGTTACAGTGTTATTTTTTGTTGACACGTCCGTTAAATTAGCAGACTATTACGTAACTAAATATTTTCCTCTAGTCCCGTAGGGGGTTACATTTATTTCTTTATATGTATAACTAATTCGCTATATTTGTGGAAATTGCGTGTTTTACACATTATGTATTATATTATGATTACTTCTGTAATTATTGTTCTTTAGTCAAAAAAGTATTTATGAGAATTCCTGTCTTTTTACATTATGCGAAACACATTAATATCAGAAAATTTTAATGACGATATCACGCAGTGTATGTACTAAAACTCTCTTTTTTCTCGTTACAATAATTTGTCAATAATTTCAATTTATTATCTGTACATAGCCTTTATCTAAAGCAGACTTTGTGACTTTAAATGACGTCACTCGCCCGTCCACCGACTTGACCCTTTTGTGCTTTTCGCAGACTTTATATTTATGAATTTGTCTTATCTTTGCTCCAATTGAAAACTTTGAAGGCTTTAGTATACGAAGATCCTTTCCGCTTCCGTTATTAAATTACAATTAATGCCCAGTAATATATAACTTCATCCTAAAGAAAATTAAGATAAATTGACAAATTATGAACTCGCTGGCGGCTCTATTACGCCGCTATCAGTAATTTCCTTGTATTAAGGTTGATCCCGGGTGGACAATTTTATTAAATAAAGCCCATAAGCTTATTTAACTCTTTGTTTGATTTGATATTAACAATTTTTTTTTCAAACATCTGTAAATAACTTTTATGAATTGATTTTATTTTTATTGATATATCTATGAAATTTTTTGTTATTGTGTTATATATACATATTGTAATCTATTGTGTTAATTATTGTAAGTGGTTTTTCGTTACCGTATGAATGAGCAATAAATAAATAAAAATAAATAAATTGTTGGCAGTATTTTATTTCGATTAGTAACAAGTTAATAAACAACATTATTATTATTGTTTTATAACAATACGTGTTGTTATGTTCAATCGTAAACGCAATAACATCACTCCTATAATAACCAATTCACACTTGCATAATCGTGGAAATGAAAGCCCTATGACCAGGCACTCCTGGCCTCCTACGTACAACGAATGCCTAGTAGCTACATTCAGATTAAACAGGATATTTTGCATCGATCAACAGAGATAGGCAATAGATTGAAATATATTTGTGAAAATGATCTATATGAAATATATTTAGCAAGACATACCTGGATTTTAGTAGCATAACACATGGCTTGTATCACTTAATATACCCTGGCCATTTTAAGGTTTTAGTGAGATTTTAGAACCACTTAAAATATTGAGTAGGGCAAACCATCTATAATGTCAAGTTAATTAAATTAAAGTCATTAAATATCATCAAATTAAAGTTTATGTTAAATGAAAGTCATCATGTCATCTACTACTACTTTAAGTAAGTTAAATAAATTAAAGTCATCTACTACTACGTATTTACTTTTAGTTAACATTGTTACTTTTTATGAAGTGACATTCAGCAAGGTATACATTTCTAAGGACTATCAGGAATAAAAATGTGATAAATGATCGGATGAGAGTATAAAAAACAGATAGGAGTAGAAGGACGAGGTAGATAAATTTGGAGAAGGAAGTTTTTTTGGCCCAAAGCCATTATCGAGTTTTGAATCGTGATTTTTTTCTGGTTGTAGGGAACAACAAATGTACAATACTGTAATATGGTAAAAGCGAAAGAAACAGGAAAACAATCGTTTTTGAAGTTAACATGACTCGACTGAAGTGCAGTGATAACCTAGTGGTTTGAAATTCGACCTCTCACTTCGGAGGTCCGGGTTCAAATCCTGACGCGCAAGAAAGACTCCGTTTAGAGGTGAAATGAAATGTTGGTTGCAAGCGCGACTGCCGATAGAGAGGTCCCGGGTCAAAATCCCGGATCGAGTAGGTACTATTGGATTTTTCTAAAATTAGAATTCCTAGTAGCGGCTCGGAGTCTGGATTTGTGCCCGGTGTATGGCAATAGGCTCACCACCTATTCCATATTGGAACGTAAACGTAACTGGTGAGACGTGGGAGTGTACTACACTCCTCTGCCTACGCGTGATGTTACGGTTTGTTTACCGGCGTGGTGTTGATGGGCGATGGGCATATATATACATATATATATGCCAATCGCAATCATCATTCTAATAATTGCACCTAATTGGATTCATAGCGTATAGAGCCTCGTAATGACCTCGGCTGGTCATCACATTATGCAATATAATAGCGAACGATAGTAGGACGAGGTTGATTTTTGTTCTCTGGAGGACGTCCGGCTGATTATATCATTGATTTTATATTTAAACTACTATAATGACTGTAATAGTAACAGGGGGTCTAGCATTTCATTTAACGTTATGGACAGAAGTAAGTAGCAAATATCCATTAAAAGAAAAATTTAACAAATTTGTCATTACATTACATCACACCTGCATTTACCCGAAAGGGCAGACAGAGGGGTGCAGTACACTCCCACGATTCGCCAGTTATCTTATACGTCCCACGGAATACGGGGTGAGCCTGTAGCCGTAAGTCAAAATAAGTCATAATGAACAAAAAATCATAAAACAATTACATTATTACTCTTTCAAATTGATGGTCTGTTACCTAGTTGCCACCATTGTTTCAGTCAAAGCTTCCGTTAGTTACGAGTCGACAATCGACCAATTTGCAATTGCATCGTGTCATTGACATCAGAATGACTCATTAGTCGAGCGACAGGCCGCAGACGCGAGTGCGCTAATTAACGACACCGCCCGCATCACTTCCGCTCTCGATCAGATCGCAGTTTGGAAATCGGTCTGTGCTTCAAGTGGAAATTTACTCAGCAATGACTGTTACTAACGATACAGATTTATATGGAGACTGTGAATGGGAGAGCGCAAAAAGCCTGACTAACTACTGTTTGTTCTGTCTTGGTCGAAAAAAATTCTGTATGAAGTACACATATTTGTAGTTACATAATATGTAGTTTATCAGTCGTCCGGTTACCATAACACAGGCTCTCTTCGCGCCTACTTGGAGATCAAATGGCCGTGCGGTAAAAACAGAGCGAATTCGAGTCCCTAACAGTTATACAGTTATACAGAACATTGCTAGTGTTAATGAACGTTATTGCACTGTTAGTGTCTTAAGTAGGGGAACAATCATAAGAACTGCTTTTCAATTATCGACAATAATTCGTGAACTAGGCGAAGTGAGCCTGCCTGCAGTTAACAGCCATCGTGGCCGCTCTTCACTGATAGAAAATGAATGTGCATTAAATTTGCATAAATTGTAATGTCGTATTAGTCAAAATGTCGATTGAATTGTCAAAGTTACCGTTTTGATAATAATGCCTATAGTTTGTCAACAACTATAATTAATCACAATTAAATAGATTCATTAATCATAATTAACCATCAATTAAAAGTAGTGCAGCAACGAACTCTATTAGTCTTATTGGTGCAGAGTAACTTCCAAGCGATTCTAATAATGCAACTTATTAAAAAACATCTTCGCTGCTATGTTTGAATATCACTTTTACTGATCAAATATGATTTTTGTGCTGTTTGTTTTCCAACCTAACGTAGCATAAGAGTCGCTCAAAGCCGATGTATGAGTGATAACTATGTACATAACAATAACGTTGAGGTCTGACGTATGAGGTTCATTTAGTATATGTATGTATTAATGTAACGAATAAAACCGTTTCACTTTAGCTCTTATATGAAAATGCTTTGGACTGCGTGTTTAAAGACGATTCTTTAATAGCTCAGTGTTTGGAGGCACATCTATTGAAATGAATGCAATTTGACAGAAATAAAATACCAATCCATACTTTATTTTATTGTATAGATTAGTTACTACTATATCAATACTTATAAAAAGTCACTACAGATAAAGTTAACAGTCAAAAGTCCCTTGTCTACTAATTCAGCGTACGTCACACTAAAATTACAAATTAATTTCATTGTAGTAATTAGCAAGGCCGTTAATATTGTTTAGTATAGAGCAATTGACTGCCCCGTTGGTCGAGTGGTTTGCAATCGCGAAATTCGATCGAGAGGTCCTGGATTCAAATTCCGGGTCGGGGACTAATGGTTTTTCTAGCTTCTATTTAAATTTCTAGTAATGACTCGGATTCTGGATTTGTGCCCAGTGTATGGCAATAGGCTCACCTCGTATTCCATGGTGGGACGAAAACGT
>DWFY01000346.1:0-10426 GCA_018246875.1 Creonpyge creon creon | reverse complement strand
GTAAGTAGCAAGTAACGCGAGAAGACTGTGATGATGTTGGCAATTGTTATTGTACAGGAAATGTCTGCGGCTGTCTGAACAGTGTAGAATTTAGTTATGACTTTTACTGTATTTGTAAATATTCAAACTATTTAGGAGAAAGTATATTATGTTTGTTTTACACAATATAATGGGCATTTTTAGTCTCGATCAAAATGTGTAATAAAGGTCTGTTAATTTTGTTTTTGAATCTGTAGACAAAGTTGTTTTCGTCGGCTATAATCAATTAATTTGCATGAACTTCTTACGTAGAAAGGTGTAGAAGACTCGAGAGAGCCACTCCGATGATCAGATGAGTATTTATTAAGCGCATGATATGGACAGTTTACTGCACACTGGAAAGTGCGTTAGCGGGTGGCAGTTAACTTTAAGTGCAAGGAGTGATCAAAATACAAGGACCTTGTTTTCATGTTGTTTCTAATAATACATGATTATATCATTTGAAAAAAATTCGTAACAAATTTTAAATATATGTATAACTTATTTAAGTTTTCGTAACCTATTTGTAACGATAATTTAAATGGTAGTTTTTCATCTTTATCGAAAAATGTAATTGTCGTCTTTGTGCTTGAAAAGAAGTTGTGCTAAAAACTTTGAGAACTTATCTCGAAGCAGCCATTGGTTTTATGAAACTTTATGACATTCGTATTAATTCTCGACTTTTATAATTATCATGATAATTTAATGAAATAGTGTAAATTGACACAAAAATTACTTTGCTCAATAAAAAAAACCATTTATTTTTATTGTCCTATAATCGAAATATAGTTATGTTGTTAAGACCTGCAAGGCTACCATTTAGTACAATATTTAGCTCATAGAGTAGAATACAGCGTTACCGGAGTCAATTACGTAGAAAATACAAAATATCGTTTAAAATAGTACTATTTAATAAGGCGATTCGCGAACGATTTTGAGAATAACTTATTCGTTTTCTTCCGCATATCGTGATTAAAGTATCGAAACATGTTGTTAATAGTATTTCATTATACGTGTATTAGTGTAGGTTTTTAAATTTCTCTCGAGCGACTAAATATCTATTATTATCTGAGAAATTAAAAATTTAATTACGTAATATCTATTGTAAATAACGGCTATCGAACTTACGAACGTTTTAGAATATCAATTTATAGTATTTATCTCGTCTTAAAACATCATTTTAATACAAGTTCCATATTTAAAATACACAACACACTGTGATGTTTTGTTCTTGCCAGCAACTTAAAAATATTGAAGAATGTTACCATCAGCAAGTATGAAGAAATAACGTTTTTTGTAAATTTGAAAAACCTTTGTAATACCTTGAAAAATGAACGCGGAAAGTGAGCAAACGGCTTAAGGCCTATAAATCGTTTAGTATGTGTACAGTTCATAAAATTTGTTGTAGACAAACTTCGGGAACAAAATATTTAGACTTAATAAAAAATGTACAGGCATTTTATTTCTCTGTTTTTAAGCATTTACCTTTAACAGGTACTAATATATATACATTCCAATTTCTGTTAGTATGTGACCCTCAGTCCATTGCATGTGTATGTATTATATTCAGTATTTATAATACCGTGTGGCTTGTCTGTCTTAATTACTTTAGAATTATTATTTATATGACGAAATCAGATTATACCAAGGATTTTGCGTTCTAGTGAACATCAGAAAATTATTACACTTTGACGTGGAAAATGGCAATACTACATTTTAAATGTCGCCTAAGGAATAATAAAACTCTTTATTGTCACTTATTACATCGAGGTCACGTTTATAGAAACGATGGTCATAAAAACAATAGTTATTAAATTAATCACGCTCCAAGTTCCGTGTTCCTATAAACGCACCTGCATTTTAGAATCTCATGTTTGTTTTAGAAATTTGTTAGAAATGTTTGGTAATCTATTTGTTTGTTGAATAATGTATATAGTTTTATAACTTGCAGACGTTAACTAGACATCTCGCCTTGGTGACGTAGTGAGGTACGGACGCGTCGAAAGCGAAAACGGTACCTCGCAAGTGCCAAGTTGATTTCTGCGTGTTGTAATAAGGGCCCGTGAACGCGGACGTTACTTAACGGACGCGAGGGTCGAGTGCTGGCCGCGTGTGCGAGTGTGATCAAGTATTAGAAGGACTGAGGTTCTTTTCACTTGTACCCTAAATTAGGGCTCTTTATTCTCTCACTATATGTTTAGGGTAAAGCCAATATCTTGTGTTGGGATTATGTTAATTTATATTAAAATATATTTTAAGTAAATCATACATTGTTTTATTTTGTCTTTATATAGGACTAAAAAATATTTAAGTTAAACTCTGGCGTCTATCTGGTTTACCTCTTTATATTAAAATTATTCATCCATCCTATTATCCATTCAGTGATTTACACTATTTACCTAAATGAGTCGTCTCACATCGATACAAGTAAATTTGTGTGTGACATTATGTATGAATGTGGAACATTTTGAAAATAAAATATGCCAATGATTTGATACATATTATTTATTCATAGTATTTATAACAAAAATATCATTTTACTCTCAGTCGAAAAAATATTATCACAGCAATGTTAATATCAAAGCCAATTTAAACCTTACACTACAAACACAGACGCTGATCAAATCATTAAACCCACTTGTATGAGAAACAGTTTCAGTTTGTTTCAACTGTGTTTTTACATAATATCACGCCTGTAATCCTCGGGGATTACAGGCGATTACATCTCCTCTTCGGAGAGGTAGGCAGAGGAGTGTAATACACTCCCACGTTTCACCAGTTACGTTTAGACTCCGAGCCACTACTAGAAATTCTAATTTTTAGAAAAATTCAATAGTACCCGACCCGGGATTTGAATCCAGGACCTCTATGTAGATTGGCAGTCACACTTGCAACCAACACGGCCAACGAGGCAGTCATTGTTTTTACCCACATTTTTATTGTAATACGCGAAGCTAGACAATAGACAATTTCATCCCTAGCAGAATTTTCTACTAGTCAGCCCACTATTATAGAGAACATATTATACGATTAGTGAAAATTACAATAAAATATATGTAGTCAACACGCGAAATGCATCTAAATATCAATATTTAAATAGTTAATAACATATAGCAGATTACATACTCATATATATATGAGGGTATAAGTTAAATGACTCCTTGAATAATGCTTTCTAATTTAGACTTGTTACATCATACAGAATAGAGTATTAATTAATCATGACGAAGATAATGGAGTTCTATAATTATAGTTTTTATTTATTTATCTGTAAAACAGTAACACTCAGTGGTTATAATAATTTGATCATCAACTGTAAATTCATAACCATACGTTACAAGAAGATATACGAGCATTAATTGGAATAACAGTGAGATGGTGTGGAGACGTTCATTTCATTTTCCACTTGTATCATCTAAGTAAGTTCCTCAGCTCGGTCACGGCGGCCTGCGCTGCGGGCGTCTTGTTCTTCTCCGTCTTGTACCTGAAGCGAATTCAGCTTTTTGTGTAGTGTTTCAGGGCTGGGCTTCCAGGAGACCGAGACTCACCTAAGTAGGCCAGATACTGACTGATGGCGGAATAATGTCTCCGAAAGCGGCGGGTGTGCATGAAGAGCGGGATGAATGTAAAAGTCAGGTCTGTAAAGATATTTGGCAGGCGGTGGCCCCTGCCTACCTCGTAAGGAACAAGGCATGACGATATAGTAATAATGATAATTGTTAAAGCCACTTTGTATATAAAGCGGGTCGGGCGTACCGCTGGCAGAAGTCGCGCGCCACGTCGGGGCGCAGCGCGGCCAGCTCGCGCAGGAAGGGCTGGTCGTGCGACAGCGCGCGGCGGTAGGCCAGCGCGCGCCACGCCGCGCCGTCGCGCGCCGCCAGCAGCACCAGCCCCTCCATCAGGCTGGCGGTTGGACAATTTGTACATACGATACGGGCGCGAGGAACTATAATAACATGACACGGAAGGTAGTCCTTTCGTCGTAGAAGCGAAAAACTATAGCGTGTAAATTTTATGCGATGTCAAATTAATTGCGATTGAGTTTTTTGTCAATATAGTTTCATAATATATATGTTTCATGAAAAAGAAATAAAGGTTGTACATGATATTTAGTAAGTTTCGGTTATGAGAAGGACAACAAATTAATATTAATCTGCCAAATATTTAAAAAAATGAAGAGAAAAAAATTAAGTAAAATAACAAAAATAACAACGGAAATTAAAAAAAATCGAGTTAACAGGAATAATGAGTAAAATCATATTTAAATGTATAGCAGTAGGTCAGTTAAATATCCAAAAAGTGTAAAAGTGGAACAAGATAAGGAAATAAATTTATTGAAAATCAAGACAACTTCCAGTATACCTACTGGAATTTCAATAGACAATTTGATACGAAAGGTTAAGATATGAATGAGTAGTTACATATAAAGCCTACTTTAGATATTAGCTGACGAGGGTGTACATCTGCTCGGTGCTCCGGTTCAATATCAACCTCGTGGGCGACGCGCTCAGCAGCGCCAGCTGCAGCGCGAGCTGCTGCGCCAGGCGCGCCAGCGCGCCCGCCGCCGCCGCGCAGCCGCCCTGCACGTACAGCTCGGCGGCGTCCGTGCAGTGGTCCAGCGCGGTCTCCAGCAGCGACCTCGTCGCCACGTTGTCGTGGATCTGCAGCCACACGGGCCGCGCCGCTCGCTTCGATGTCACTTTATTAGAGTCGGTCGCCATTTTCTCCAGATCGTCGATCAGCTGCAGAGCTTGCTTCTTCTTCACGCCCGCGGCCTCGGCGTACATGTTGAAGTGCAGGGCGACCATGATGTACGTGTCCGTGTCTCCGGGACAATGGGTCTTCAGGAAGTCGAGGAGACCTTGCTTGAATTCGGCGATCTTGTCTTGCTTTTGACCGAGCATGTAATCGAACTGGCCGAGCAGGAATTCAAACTGGTGGTTGTCGCGCAACGCCTGCACAGGTTTATAGAAGTTGTGGAAAGGCAATAAAAAACCCATTCTGTTTTGAGAACTTAGTTTTAGACAAACCAGATAACCAGATATATAAAAATACATTAAATTCTATTATTTGAACTTACGAGCATACATACCACACCAGATAAGCGATAAATATATTTTAATAATACGGTCGAAACCAATTACATCAATAAAAGGATAACGCAGTCACACCTCTCGCTGGCAGAACTTCATTTTGTTAATATTTGCCATTCATCCGCAAATAATTCATAGATACTCAGGGTTAGCGTCCAGGAGAACGCCGAGCGCGAAGAGAGCGCGGGGAATAAGCGAGCGGGAGCCGGGACCTGCAGGATGTAGGCGCACTCGGCGTAGCGCGCCAGGCCCGTGAGCAGGCGCGCCATGAGGCGCCACGAGCGCGCCGCCAGCAGGCGCGCCGCCAGCGCCTGCGCCGAGCGCAGCGCCACGGCCACGCCCTCCGTGTCGCAGGCGCACGACAGCCACTCGTGCGCCGCCACCAGCAGCTCCAGCGAGACGATGTTCACCTGACGCACCGGCACACGCTCTTATACTCTCCGTCCGTTCGTTGACTGAGGAAGGCTTGCAATTATTTTTTTATTTGGTGTGAGCGCCTCCGGTCTGCAGACCAGGGTGGGGCGGCCTCGGCCGGCAGCCGAGGTTGTTTATGCCACGCTTCGAACTACGGGTGAGTAGCTGACGGCTCGGTGACTTTCGACAGGTCTCAACGATATTTATGTAACTAGAAAAACCTGCAGCGCGACAACCTTCGTGACACTGTTACTGATGCGTCAGGACTACGAGGAGTTCACCACGTTCGATATTTGATTTCTTAAGTCATAATAATCTCAATTTTTAACCATCAGTTAAGACCCACAGTAAAATTATAACAAGTTATATGAATTTACGTACATGTTTCGTGGAAAGTTTGGCGCCCTTGGTAATCTTCCGTATGTTCGATTTTACCTCGTAAGGTATGTGGACATTACTTCTGGAAATTACATCAAAGAGATTCCTTCTCGAATCCCTGGACATCTTATTACCAGCCGTGTACACTGTGGACACTGAGAACGTCGATGAAGTCTCCGCTGACATAATCGTACCCTCCTCTGTCAGTAAGGACTCCAGTTCATCACCTTCAACATTCTGGTACTCTTCGTCTATTAGGGTTTCTACGTCGAGGCAGCTGTCATCAAGAACATTCTCCGGGATTCTCGTGGCCGTATTCGCCTTGTAAATCTTTTGGAAGGCCATCAGATGGTCCAAAATAAGCCGTCCGATGAGACTGCAGGCGTCTGGGCGCATGTTCAAAAACATCTCCAGATCAGAATTAAGCACGTATCCCCACAGAGTGTACTGAAAATGCTCCTTTTGTCTAAACGTCGACGTTTTCACCAGGTGCGGCGATATGATCGCTGCCACCATCTCCCGACAGAGATATTCTGCGATCTGGGAACAATGAATAATCATTTGAACTTCTCCTTCAATAAATAGAAAAATACATTTTACACTTACTTCTCCAAACCAGGATTCATTTAGTCATAGGTGTTATCCGGAACATAAAACGACTATATACAAATACATGTACCCCCTAGTCACCTGATAGGAATTAGAGATCGGAAAGCTAACTAATGCAGAAAGGCAAATCGTTGCACAAAGAATTAGACGATTAACATGTCAAATATATCTGAACTAAGAGTACTGCAATATGTAACATCACGCCTGTAATCCCCGATGAGGTAGGCAGAGGAGTGCAATACACTCCCACGTTTCACCAGTTACGTTTACGACCCAATATGGAATAGGTGGTGAGGCTAGTGCCGTACACAGGGCGCAAATCCAGACTCCGAGCCACTAATAGAAATTCTTTTTTAGAAAAATCCAATAGTACCCGACCAGGACTTCTCGATCGGCCGTCGCGTGTGCAACCAACACGACCAACGAGGCAGTCAATACTGCAATATGTAAAATCAAAAAAACAAATGTCAAAATATCCATAACTTTAATACCTGTTTCGACGGAATGTTGAAAGTCCTGAACACGAGATTCGCCAACGACATCCTGGCTCGTCCGCTCACTAAGTTTATGAAGTCCAAGGCACGATTCTGATACTTCAGCACCGAGGTATAGTCCCAGCCGATCTGCAGTGCGATCCTGTAGTAGCTAGCCACCTAGGAAAATAAAGAAAAGTGATGCTCATATCGTATATATGCTTGGAGGCCTTCTACGAGTATAACAGCAAATAGCACGGTACTTGTCTAGTTAAATAATACAAGCGTTGTTCGCTTTTTGATTAGATTCGGTTATTTCTAGCAACAATTTTTAACGAGGGTTTCTGTCCTTATGATAGCACGTCAAATCTATGCTCCCAATTGCTATTGTTACGTAGCAATTGCAAAATCATGTCGGCGGGATTACAAATATTAAAATATTTCAACAGATGGATAATATTCTGATTCCATATTATTAGTATAAAATTTTCTCGCAGTCCTGAATGTTTGTTTACAAAATTGAACAAAAAACGTTTTTATAAATCGACGATAAACTTTCAAGTTTGACATATTATTTCTACGTTTGGAAATCATATATTACTATTTGCTATAAAACCAAGTCACAAACATAGTTGTCTCGGTTTGTCTGTTTGTTTGTGCGCTGTAATCTTAGGAACTATTTAAACGATCTTTATACAATTTTCACTATGGCTTAAGTATATAATGGTGGTGGTCTTCTCGGGACAAAAATCTTCTCGGAAGTGCATATAAATTGTCTTATTTGACTTACTGGACGCGGGTTGGCAGTAACTTGTATTATGCAATTCAAAATACAAAAAAAATGCCCCGAAGAGGTAGGCAGAGGAATGTAGTACACTCCCACTTGTCAACAGTTATTTTTACATACCATCATGGAATAGGTGGTGAGTCTGTTGCCATACAGGGCACAAATCCAGACTCCGAGCCACTACTAGAAATTTCAAGTTATTTACCCAGGATTGTAACCAGGTCCTCTTGATCGGCAGTCGCGCTTGCAAACCACTCGACCAACGAAGCAGTCGTTAAAAATACAACTATCATTTTAAAGCCTTTTTTTTTTGGGTCATCTCCACACGCGGCCATCTGATCCCAAAGTAAGCATCAAGAGAGCTTGTGTTATGGTAACCAGATGGCTGATAAACTACATATACATAGAAATATATACTTATATAGATATTTATTTTACACCCAGACACAGAACAAATACTTTACTAGTAACGTAACATTAATATTAATCATCTACATGAAGTACATAAGAACTCACCTGTTTAGCGAGAGAGAGTCCACTTCGTACAGCCAACGCGTCCAAAGCCGTCAATCTATCAGCTTCCTCCCGGGCGGCCAGGTGTGGCACACTGTTGCTGTCCTGCCGCTCCTGGATCACCACCAACTCCTCGAAACTGGCGTCCGATGCTTCCGATACTGAAGTTAATAAGTACGAGTTAAAAAATGGGGGAGTCAGAAGTATTCGAATAGGCTTATGTGTATGAAAATGAGTAGTAAGTTCATTCCTACATAGTAACATAGTATAAAGCACAAACCTGTCAATTTATTTTGCAAAGTGGAAGACGCAATAACTAAACGCAACTCCTGTGGCAATTCGTACGGAGAGCACGTGCCTTCTGCCAACTTCAGACAAGTGCGTATTATTTGGACAGGACACGCTGGCGTCCTGTAGCGGTACTCCGCTGGAGTATTGAACAGTGCGGAAAGTCGAAAGGCTTCCACCATGAGTTTCAGCTCCAGAAGCTGATGAATGGTTCTAGTCCAGATCTCAATAGCCTCTGGTTCTTCCAACAAAACAACATTATCAATGTTCCCTACATCCGATTCCACCTCGATTTCGTGTAGCAATGATGTAAAAGTTTTTTCGTCGTCCGACTGACCTATCTTTTTAGACAGATTTGCATCCTTCTGACCGTTCAATATAAAATGTAGGGTACTCGGATAATTATTCAAAAATATGTCCTCGCGATCTTCGCTCTGGAAATACGAATCCCACATCAAATGTTCTATATTCTCCCTGCGCTGTCCATATTCGTGGCTCTCTTCAAACCAGCTCATTATTATTCGATACGAGTAGAACTTTTGGACTGGGTTAGTCATATGTTCAACTTGCTTGACGAGAAAATTAATCGCCTCTTTGAAATGGACACCGGCTTTTTTAAAAGCTATGCTACATTCGGCTATGAAGAACGTGAAGTCTTTATAGTCTATGGTAACAGTGTCTCTCGCCATGAGCATCTCGTATTTATACGTCGATTCGGCTATCAAAATGTCATTAACCGCCAATCCAGCTAGCTTGGCGATTTTAAGAGCTACATCGTAATTTTGGTTCGCTGTATACGCTTCGACACACTCTGACAGATATGTACCCGCGTCGTCTTCCAACATTTTAGATATATTGACGACTAAAGACGTTTCCATTGATATTTGGAAAATCTCGTAAAGCGTTGAAAAGTTTGGAGAGGGAACTGAAAACGGTAGTCAATATAAGAAAAACTGTACATTTAGCACTTTTAATACATAATGCTAGTAGATGCATAATCTTGAGAGTTGAAGAAACTAGTCGCTAATGCAATTGCGGAAACTTCTCCACACCAGCTTCAGATTGCGTTATTAAGGAGCAATGTTTGGTTTTTTGGATTCGGGTGTGAAAAGTGCAATATGCGAATAATAATACATTTGTCCAACCTATTATTAATAAGCGCATCGCATGATGTAGCTTAACTCGAATAAAATTTTTAGGCTGCATTACACATTTAACATTAGACAGATGGCAAGTCCGGTTGTCAATTCTAGGATAAAAAATGCATAATTACAAACCAGTTAAACATTTTTCAAAATGCGCTTCGGATAAGCATTTCAAGAACGCCCTCTGGTGGAAGGCACTGTCAAAACAATGGCATAGGGCAATTTTGATTAGGGAGACAGCGATCTTTTGAAGGGACTCCCTTGAAATCTGCCAGTTGAAGTTGCTCGAATCGACGCTGTATTTACGCTGGCATATCTGCAGGAAGCTCACGAGGAACTTGTTCGTTTCGCTATCGAAGACACGTAAGCGTATGCACCGATACAAAAACGACGTTAGATTCGTCAGAGGGTTTTCCTACAATGATAAAACATTATTTGTCATATATGAAGACGTGCTTTCTCTACATTAATCACTCTCGTCACATATAACGTAACATCACGCCTGTAATCCCCGAAGAGGTTGTCAGAGGAGTGTTCCATTTCCACTTTATACCAGCTACGGTCTACGTCGCACCATGGAATGGGGGTGTATTTCCATATACCGGGCACAAATCCAGACTCCGAGCTACTACTAGAAATTTCATACAGAAAATCTAAGCTAGATTCTAAGTTAGAAAAATCCAATAGTACCCGACCCGGGATTTGGAC
>DWFY01000345.1:0-10427 GCA_018246875.1 Creonpyge creon creon | reverse complement strand
TGCTTTTTCATGTGAACTATCAATGTAGATTTCCGAGTGAAACTTTTGTCGCAAACTGGACAGAACACAGAATTCGGTTGGTGAACCTCATCCATATGGCGCTGATAAGCCGCCCGTTTCGTGAATTCTTTATCACAAATATTACAGTACCTGTCTTCTAGCCCTGAAGACGAATTATTTTGTTGATCCATTTCAACCGAATCGTCCGATCGCATCTTTTTGTTCGGATTTACTACTGTCACTTCCACTTCCGGTGGTAATCTTCGCTTCGTAACTATGCTCACAGGGGTCGAGTGCTGAACCTTGGCCAGTTGAGAAGGATCCACAACTTCATGCTTACTCACTTTGCTTGTAACTTTGTGCTGGGGCATCCAAAGACCGGAGTTATTAGCTGCGGCCTTACCGTCAGGTGAACGCAAATGCCAGCCACGATGGCTCTTGAGCGCAGCAATGGATGTGTAACTTTTGTGGCATATTTCGCAGTCGAAAGTTTGCGGTTGATTTTGCATTTGATTGATGCACTGATGATTTTGCAATGCAAGAAGTCCAACAAATTGTTTTCCACAAGTATCACACGGATATCGCGCTTGATAGTCGGCATTAGGATCTATAGAGTCCTGATCCTGATCGCAATCGGGATCCGTTTCTTGTACCATATCATTTGATTTGCTAGTACTCTGACTAGCGTTGTAACCCAAAAGTTCTTGTGCGTGAGCAGCTCTTAAATGTTCATACAGCTCTACTGTAGAGCTAAGAGGTTTTCCACAGATTTTGCACATCTGTACGGTTGATTTGTGGACATTTTTTCTATGGCGATAGTAGGACTTTTTATCGGAGAAATTTATCTTGCAAATAGTACAGCTCGATCGACCTGACGACTCACTCGACGTCGCTTGCTGCTCGGGGGGTCCAGTAGAGCTGGCGTTAATAATTCCATGCTTGGCACGTTTATGCTTCCACAAACTCGTTCTAAGTGGGAATCGTTTGTTACATAATTCACAAGTATAAGGCACTGGATCTTGTGTTATTTGCGGCTGAGGCTGATGCTGTATGTTATTAGTTATGTTTGTAAAATTAAAACTATTGAATTGGGGCGTTGAAAGTATCGCGCCGTTTTCATCTACGTTGTAGTCGTCTTCTTCAGTGGAAGCTTGCATAGTATTGTCTTCGCTGTCGTTTCTGTCATTTATCAGATCAGCATGCAGAACTTTCTTATGTTTCCATATATTTTTCTTATGCATGAAGCCTTTTCCACATATATCACAAGAGTAAGGAGCATTAGGAACATTACAATTTGGCTTAAAAGACAAAAAACTTGGCTGTACCATAGAAAAGTGTCGAATTGGCTTGCCAATAATTTGTGGTGAAAACCCTTTTGGCTCTCCAGGTTTTCTGTTAGTAGTGGGCACTCTAGAATGAATACGCATATGATTAGAATACGCCTGGCGACTCTTGAATGATCGTATACATATGTCGCAGAAAAATTCAGCGTCCATGGAGTTATGCGCTCCCGCCCCGGGGTGAACTTGCTGGACGTGTTCGGAAAGTTTTTGCGGTGTGCTATAAGAGTTTGAACAAATGTTGCAAGGATAAAATTTCACACGCAAATGTGTATTTTTATGTTCAGCCAGCTCAGAAGGTCGCAAAAATTTCTTTTCACATTGGTCGCAGTGATGGGCGATTTGATTGTGTTCAGCCACTTGATGATCTGTCCACGCGTCCACTGTTTCGAAAATATTATTACATTCCGTACACGAATAATGATATTCTTCCGCTTCTTCTTTGACGATCGACATATCGGGCTCGGATGAAATCTGCACACCTAAAGACCCATCAGAGTGCGACATGTAAATGTGTTTGTTAAGATCGGCAGCTTGTTCAAATTTAGAATCGCAATGTTGGCAGTAATGAGGTTTTTCCTCATTGTGAATAATCTTCAAATGTTTGACCAAATACGGATAGCTGCTGTTCTTCTTGCCACATATGGGACAATCCGTTGGTCGACCATCAACACATTTGCTCTGGCTATCAGATAGATTAACGCTGCCAGCATGAACAGCTAAGGCATGATCATTAAAATCTTGCATATTGACAAATCTTTCTGCGCACAGATCACATGAAATAAAAACTGTGCACTCTCCATTACGGATATGCTTTTTCCATAAGCTTTTATCTTTGAATCTTGATCCACAGTGAACACAGGCCAAGTGCATCCTAGATTGGCCGCCCTCGTGAACATCCAGTACATGTTTCATTATAAATTGCTTCAATTGGAATTTAGCTGGACAGAGTTTACATGCATATGATCTAGCGTTAAAAATGTCTTTGTACAGGACCTTGGGATTTTTAGGCTCTTCTAAAACGAGGTCGTCTGTAATGCCGTTTTCATTATAAATGATTTTCCACAGATCAGTGCAAGTGTTGGATCTCATATGACTGAGCAAAGCTCCTATATGACCGAATGTCACTACGCAATTGTAGCAAGTATGTTTAGGCACCTTGTGGCCATTCTTTTGCAAATGCTGAATTACTGCTTTTCGGCGTGGATGCTCCTTATTACAACAGAGGCATTTTTTCGTATTAATTTGTTCAATGATATCGCGATACTTCACAATGAAATCACGTTGGATTTTTGTAACATAGAGCTTATCTGGATCTAGCTCTTTCGCGTTCTCTTCGCCATCTACTGTATCATTGGCATCTGCTGATTCCATATCTTCTTCCTCCTCTTCTTCATTCATTTCGCTGTTATATGAATTTGTCCGCATGTCCTCGTTTATCTCTACGACAGGAGCCAGGCCCACTGGTGGCAGATCGTCATCATCATCCTCATAATTTTCATTTTGTTGATCCTGCTCATCACCGTCCTTCTCCTCGCCTTCTTTGGTTTCATCGTCACATTTATTTGAAATGGAGTTCTCAACCCCACTCTCGGAATGATTTTCACCATCTTCATTTTGCCCCTTGTCATTATTACTTTCATTGTTTTCTGCGGCTTGACGATCGTTTTCGGCGTTATCATCACCTTCATTTTCTTTTCGCTCATCATCATCACCTTCATTTTCTTTTCGCTCATCATCATCACATTCGTTTTCTTGTTGTCGAGCTATTTCGATTTCATTATCAGTATCCATATCGACAGTATCATAGTTCTGGCCATGATTATTCATTTTATATTGATGCGATTCCCCCTCACCATCGTCATCATCTTGCTGATTCACATAACCATCAGGTTCCGATAGTATAGCTTCCACTTGAAACGAAGCTATTTCCGGCTCAGATATTAACGTTTCAGGGCTTTCTGGGCCAGAATTCAATATTTCTGGTTCCGAGATCAAAACTTCAGGCTTCGATGTCAGGAGAGTTTTCAAGATTTGAGGTTCTTTCTTTTTAATTTGTAAATCTTTCAATGCTTTAATACGTAATGGGTATGGCAAATTATTTTGTGGTGGTTTTATTGTTTTAATGGGGATCGGTTTTGGTGGAGCGATCGTTTTTGTCGGCATTATTTTTGCTGGAATGCCTTTTGGGATAAATTGCATTTTGTGGCTAATAGGGTTAGGCATCAGCCGCGCTTTGGGATTAAAAGGATTGGGCCTAAATTTCGGCTGCAGATGTGATAGAGATTTTTTGTGTGTTGTTTTATTCGTGTATCGGTCAAAGCTGTGCGAGGTAAGTTCGTGGCGTCTTGCGTTATGGGAGTATTGATAAGACCGTCCACAAACAAGGCAGTCTTTGGACGCGAGTTGTTGGATACCTTGACGCGCGTGTAAAGTTTCCCCGGTGGGACGCATGACAGTGATGGAAACTTCAGGCATGTTAGGCACATTTAATATCGGGAAAGATTGTGAGTTATTCGCCTCTTCTTCGTCGTCATCCTCATCTTCATCCTTGTCGCTATCGGCACCCTGAAAATATAAATAATAGGCCTGACATTACATTCGTTAACGAGTATCAGGAGTTGGACAGACATGCTGTTTTAATTTTACTAAAGGAAATAATCTTAACATATCCATCGAAGTGTAACAATTTATGTAAGCTTCATAATAAACAAAATCTTTAAATCATATTATATTTCAATACATTTATCAAATGTTACACAAACAATAATGTTTTTAAATTGGAACGCTATCCGTTATATTTATCATGAAGCATTAATGTCGTTTCTCCGTTGGACATGGGTCTCGTTTCAGAATGAGAAGGGTTAAGGTCGTAAATCTACGACGCTGGATAAGTGCGGATTCGCAGACACGCCTCAATGAAAATGTTTTCATAGAGGTATTTTGTTTAGTATTTATACAGTAGACTTTAGTACACTTTTTAATATAATACACTTTTTAATATAATACACTTTTTAAAGCTACCCCAACTGAAAATAACGAATTATTAATTTAGGGAACAAGATAAAAGTGACTCTGCATTAAAATGAAAAATATTTTACTTACGTTAGTTTAATTATATACATATAACGTGCTTCTCTTTAACTGTATTTTTATTCTTTCAATATTTATCTTTTAGCCCTCAAAAAATTTATAATTCTTAAGTTATATATTGCACATTATATATTGCTCAAATCATAACAAATATGGTATAAACAAATTAGAACTATATGTTAAAACCTTAATATATCACTGACAATCCATTGAAACATAAATAAATAAAAAAAATTAAGTGATTGGGTTCAGTAGGTTTAATAAATAATAAGAAGGTAAACACAGAATATGTTGTATAGAAAATAAGTCCAGTATTAATGCAACATGTAAATAATATATATGACCAATCAAAATAATATAAAAATGCAAGGCAACCATATAGGGGTATTAAGTGAGAGCCAGCCGTCTGTATTACAGATCAGCCCTGCCGAGCGGCCTACATATGTATATTTATTTACCCTTCATGTGAGTTTATAATGGGTAGACTTAATGCCTGCATTGTGTTCTGGTCAATTGTTTAGAACATTGTTAATACATTACTATAGCTGTATAATGAAACCTAAACATTTTGCTTTTATTAAATACTGTCACTAATAAAACAAAGTTGACGGAACGGTTATTCACATAATTAGTCTATTTATTTTACAAATGATGTTCATAGACGGTACAACGTCACGATATAACGAAATCACACTATTTTGAAAGAAACATTGTAAATAAGATTAATAATTAACAAAAATATAATATCCCATGTTACTATTTAACATTAAAATTACTTTTATAAACAAAAACATAATTATAGACTATTGTAATATTGCAATTGCTTTTAGACATATTGATCTATATGACAAGTCGCAGAGCTTATCTATCTGAGCAACAAATTGCACTACTTCCCCAAGATGCATCACCGGTTGAGACAATGATGGAAGCTCAGTCACTGTCAATGGGGTATTAAGAAACAAATTTAAAACAGGCTAAATCATAACCTAGTTATACTAAACTTGAAACATGACAATACAAACAGTCCCACCAGTCTCGGACATACAATAATATATTTTTTTATGATCAATCTGAAATACTATTATTCATAAGTCAGCTCCATTGAAGTATTAAGACTTCAGAAAACAATATATATGATAGACATTTCCTTTAAACATGTTTGAAACAATGAATAAAGAATTGACAAGTTTTATAAATCTTACAACACTGTTACCATATAATTGCAACAACTTAACTAATTAACAATATTAATCTCTGATAAACATGTATAATTATACTTAAGTATAAAACTAGAAATATAAAAATACTAACAATTTTAAAATATTTAATGGAATCTAATTGGCTTCTTATAACACTTTTCTTTTTCTATTGCATAAATTGTATATTTAAAAACATGTATGCATAACATAAAGGAAAAAATGTGAAAATTCTAAATTCAAATAATCATTATGATGGTTATGACATACACATAGAACAAACGTTTACAGTATGTTCTTTGCATATTGGCATGTTACATTTAATGCAAAATTGTTTGGTTCTTCTGTCACGTTTCGATGTGCTTACACAGATTTTGCATCTCCTTCGATTCTTGTAGAAAGATTTCTGTTGCGGTGCTATAGTATCATTTCCTGTTTTCATCACAACTTCTCGGTGAAGAGTCGGTGCCTTATCATTCTCAAAAAGACTGAGAGCCAACTCCTTAATGAAATGACGGCGCTGAATTATTCTATCAGAATTGATCGAACTCCATACAACTTGCGCATTTATGGAAGCAATATTCAACAGAGTAAAAAATAACGATACTGTCCAATCGTTTGTGTACTGCACAGTTGTGTAATAATGCAACAGCACATCCAAAACTTCCACAGCGGTCTGGTTCTTCTTGTAAACTGTAACCACTGTAGTGTGGCTGCAATGACTTCGTTTGTAATACCTAGGTTCATTAGTCAAAATGTTAATACACCTCGATTTTGCATTCACATATGAGGCCAATGATACATCATTGTCCAAGAATCCACTAACGAATGGTTGGTTTTGTCTATATTTGGATATGAACAATGGTGGAATTAAGTCATCTTTTGGATTAACTGCTGCTATGCTATACAGCTGCATTTCACTTTTAAGCATTTCGATTAAATTCACAGATGTATACCAACTGTCCATGATGATCGATCTCCCCGATCCAGCCAAATGTTGAACTAGTTTTTTAACAATGTCATCTGGTCTATAATATGGATCGGTGATAACATCTAAGTTGGTGACATAAAAGTTTGAGGGGTCAACGGCCAAAACTATTTTCACACCGTTTTTTAAAGGTTTTCTCTCAATATTGTAACGAAATGGACACGGCCCATATACTGGAACAATTATTTCATCAATTACTGCCATGTTACTAATTTCATGTGACATTCTACAATTCAATGCAAATATCTCAAACACTTTACGAATCCGTTTCATTACATCACACTGTATTATGCCATCACAATCCTCATGTTGGAAACTCAGATTCTGAATCAAGAATCTAAATCTATCAAGTTTCATTGCATTCTGAATACATTTAATACCACAGTCGTTGTGCCAGAGGTCACTGACATTCTGATGAGTTGGCCTCATTATTCCATGTAAGTATAGTATGCCAATGACTGTTTTAATTTCACCTACATTGGTCGTTTCCAAGTGACCATTCCGAGCTCTGTTAATCCTTTCATTAGTAGACATGACAATGTACTCTAATAAATCAGCTGTGAAAAACAATTGCCAGGCGTTTTTTGGGTGTGGACAGTGTTTAAATGCATTAGAGTTACGCTTCCTCAACCTCAAGAACTCCCTTACTTTTGTGTTATTATCGGAAGATGACAGTTTGGGATATTTTGACATAAGCTTTCTGTTCTTAAGTAAGTAACCATTTTTACAATCAATAAAATCATCGACATTATTATCAGTTAATTCCACATCTGAATCAGAGTCATGATCTGATTTATGCACAATATCACACTCTTCCATGGACTGCAGTGTGTCAATTACTTCATCATCTTGTACCATGCCCATTATTGCATGGACCCGATGCCAATCCATTCGGGGATCTACATATGTCTGTGGATGAAATTAATCCAATTGAACTATTCTCACACCCACATTCTTCACACAAGCTTGTCTTACATATATGGAACTATGATTATTGATTATTGACAATATAGTGATACATAAAATAAAATTGAAAATTGTCATTTTAAACATATACATACAAGTATTACATGTCGAAATAGGAGCAGCATTTGTATTATTGATAGATAAGGCACATTGGCCACTTAATCTCTTACCTTATCACTCCTCGGTGTGAGCCCCAGTGATGCCAAGATTGGTGGCCCTTCAGGCTGTACTTTGCTGGATGTGCCACCACTCTGAAATATTTTAAAAATAAAAACACTTATTGATACCCTAAAATATCCTAATTATTTATATGTTAAACATAATATCCTGATTATTAATATTTATCATAATATCCTTGTTATTAAGTTTAAAAAAAATAACTTATGTTATTAGACATATTAATTAATTTTACAACACCAAAGAGCATAATGAAGGTTATTTAATACCAACTCTTCATTGAAATGATGACTTGGCAAGTGCTGTTAAATGTCCTTGACATGAAAAAGCAAGTTCACTACATACAGCCAAGTTGCACAGCTACATATATAAATTGAACACAGTAAATAACAGTATTAAGTACCATTATCACAAGCCTTGACTTATCAGTGTATTATAGCTAACTCACACATACCTCACTATCTGGATATGAGCCATCAATAACCACTCCATCATCATAGGCCTCATCAGACAAAGGTTCGTTTTTTATTTTAACCTGAAAAAACAATAACATGTCATGTAAACAATACATTAAGTGACAGTTCCGAAATTTAAATAACCATGCAGAATTATCAACCCACCTCTTCTAGTTGGCTGCCATCTTTATTAATCAGAGACTGTAGCTTGTTTTGTGTCCTATCACACACAGTCTTAAATATGTGCCAGTTATTGACATTGTCCATGCATTTCCTGCAGACATTGGTAGGCAGGTCGTCATTTTCGCTTATCTGAAAAAAATAATCATACGCAATCATATTACGAAGGCCGAAAGACGCGCGCATTTCATCAGAACGAACGAGTCGAAACCGCGCCTCGCCACCTCATGTATACATGCGACGCGAGGAGAAACTAAGTAGGTAGGCGTAGGTATATCCGAGCGGCGGCGGACGGCTGCTCCTCGACCGAATAAGTAGAAGCGAGTCGAGTGGCAACCAGCGAGCCCCTCGAGGGTTACCGCTCGATATAGGCACGCACACAGACGCGCTCTCACGCCGACACCGACGCTCTACCCGTCCGAGGGACGAGCTGCACCGTCCTGGCCTCATCCGATAAATCAATACGCCCGATGCTCAATGCCGAGACTATCTAGCGAACCACAGACCCCTCCCGGCCAGACCCCCGGGAATAATGCCAAACCCGACCCTCATCATGCGCGCCATTCCTTGCCGGCTGCACGGAATGCGACGCGACGCGGCCACGAGTCGACCGATAGCTGTAGAACGTTACAAAATGGTGGACGATCTTACGACATCTCCACCTAACAGCGCTGCCTGTCATTACACTAACCGGGGCGGATGACGAGTTCTCACGCACACCCGAGGGTCTACTTTCACTCAAAACTGCTTTCTGTCGTTTATTTAATGCACTACGTACCTCTACAGAAACGCAGTCCCTTATTTTCGATGCTAGGATAGGAGGTTCCGACTCATCCGAACTGGTGGTAGGAAATATCGGCAGTAATTCGCCTCGAGATGACAAGCACAGTCTACAAACACGATCATAATTCACATTCATTGTAAATAAACAAATTTCAACAGTATTAACACTTTAAACAACATTTAAAACGCGGACGCCATGTCACCACGGTCACTTCAACACAAAGCACTGCACATCGTTCTTGCTTGAACACGAAAGCGGCTGATGATGAGCATGAGAAGTCGATGTTCGGTCGGGATAGCTGGGTCGAGTCGCCGACCACCTGTCGTTCTGCGCATGTGCGCGTAAAATGGCGTCAGGCTGGCCAACATATCAAGCCGAAAAATGATGTATTCCAGGATTATAAAACCTTTTCTTTTTCGAAGTGTCAAAATGCTTAAAAAATTATTTATTTCTTTTAGTTCAAAAATAATATAATACCTATTAATATTACGAATAAGTATCATAGAAATCGAATGTATAAAATTGCAGAAAATAAACTTAGTAAGATTAGTTATTACTTCATTACGACATAATGATATAAGTTTTGTTCGTAAATAAAAAACGTAACGAAAATAAGCCAGCCAAAAGAAGAATTTTAAACCGAAATATCCTTTTTCTTAAATATAAGAACAGCCAAAAATGTTTCCAATATCTGACATAGGTAGTCCGTCTCTTTCTAATAGAAGTTCGACATTGGCGGCAAATTTAAACTGCGATAAACTTTGCAGCTGGCAGAATGAGGCGGCAAATTTAAAACTATCACGTAACTGCTTTGCATTAAAAATAAAATACTTACTTAAAGTTACTACATGTCAAAATCCACTTATTCTTAATGAGGTAACATTACAGCGATGTATTTAAAAAAAATTTCGACATTGCTGTTGCCAACTTAAGAGACCAATTTTATGAACTTAGGAGGGAGTATATAATGTTGAATGGAGAGAAGAATGAATGACAATAGGTAATTAATCATTATTTTGATTGGAAAATTGCATTTAAACGATGTAAATATTCCAGGTGTATAAAGTTAAGTCCATCATTATACTTTTCTTTAACAGTCGTAATTTTTATAACGTAACATCACGCCTGTAATCCCCGAAGAAGTAGGCAGAGGAGTATAGTACACTCTCATTTTTCACCAGTTACGTTTACGTCCCAATATGGAATAGGTGGTGAGTCTATTGCCATACACCGGGCACTAATCCAGAC
>DWFY01000344.1:0-10431 GCA_018246875.1 Creonpyge creon creon | reverse complement strand
GCGTTGCTATGCTTCGGGGGGCTACTTAAGTATTTGAGCCTCTTTTTATCGATAGAAAACAGTCGTTAAATCATCATAAACGCACTTTGTGACAGACAAATGTTCTCCTATTTGTATCTTTTATGCAGTCACTGCGCCAACCTTGTGTTGTATGTATATGCAATCGTCGCAGTCGCATTATTCGTTTTTAGTGTGAATAGTTTTCAGCATTGCGTAGACATAATAATGTACAGTTTGGGTATGCATATATTATATGAATAATTAATACATGTGGCGCACTGTGACAATTTAATTTTGAGACGACGTAACCTATTTTTTGTTTCCGGGCGCCAATTGCACCTCTCATTTTTCTTACATTACAATTTTTACATACAATACAAATATCTTACTCGATTTCAAGGTTCAGTATAGGTAATATTACAGATATAGGTATGAAATTACACATACATATATATTGTAACGCAAATAAGACGCTGACAGCGCGTTTATTTGATACTTTAAAATGTAATTTCAATGAATTAGACGAAATAAACACGTAAAAAGCTAATATCATTAATAAACCCTCATTTTGCAACGATTATATTGTTATTCTTTCCGCGCCGCATCACCCACACCTAAAGAACCGTGGGACCTTTAACACAATGTACCCTCGTCCATTGGTCCTAAGCTAATATTGATAGAACACATGGACAACGCGCCAACGGTGTGCGCTGGCTGGGCTTCATAAAGAACGGAAAGTAATTTAATAAATCTTTTTTTAACTTTTATGATAAGTTATTCAGTTCAGTTTTAAGTCATTTGGAAGTAATCAGATAAATACAATCTTTAAATTATGGCTGATTTTCCATCCGAGTTTTAGTGTTGAGTCTGTTCGCAGAAATAGAAGGTTGAACACGGGTCCCCTAGAGTGAAAGGCTGAATCTTAAACCACTAGGCTATCTCCAATTGCAGCTTGGCATATTTCACACGCGTCAGAGAACATTATGGGGAAACCACTCATCACCGATTATTTGTACTCGTACACTGGAGAATTGAGCTGTGCCAGCGAAGAAATAAAATTGTATTCCACCTAGTTGTTTATTTATGAAACCGATCGTAAACCGATCGCTATCGATTCGTGTTCAATCCATCATCGAACTGACAATCGCACGCTAAAACAACTCTTATTACCCGAGCGATAAGGAACCCATTCGTATCCATAAACAACAACATTACGATTGGCTTGTAATAGTTGTGCTAAAAAAAATATGCATTTAACGAAAAACTACTTTATTACCTCGTGTCGAAGAGTCGCAAATGGGTGTACGAGTTGTGACCGTTTCGATGAACGAAGATCCGTTTAATGGCCGGCCGATAAAAGATGGAAGGATATTGAAGTGAAACGACCTTCTTGTTATTGTTAAATTACTACCGGTTCTCGTTAAATACACGTTCGATAAACTCCCGCGTATTGGTACGTGAAAGATTGGTACGGTGTTGGTGTTGATTGAAACGTCATCATACGCTTTATGCCCTTAAGCAAACATATTAATCGTGAAATAAATCAATCACATTAAAAAGTTCTAAACGTTTTCACTAGGTGAAAGAAAATTCTAGCAACGGATACTATCTCTGGACTGTTACTCACCTAACACTTACCCAAATAAATTCATCTTACCCCCTTTACATAAGGTATTTTTTTCTTTTTGTTTTTAAATCACAGTTTATACAAGCTTCCGATGGCGCTATTATATACGCTGGTGCGAAAAAAACAACATAAAATTAAAGACATCATGTTCCTTGTATTATGCTATAAACCGTAAAATAGATTGAAATAATAAGCGAGATATTTATAACCTATCTATTGCACCACCTATGGATTAAAGTTAAATTATGCAAAAATAATTCTTTCCTTCGTGTTCCTTCGATTCAACATTCCTTCCTACAATGAAATATCTTTAGATTAACAATTTGCGTTGCATCAAGCGGTTTCTCCCAAACGGCCCACAATTGTATTTACAAACGGACCAAAGGTCTAGATGACAAATTATGATTACAGTAGCAATGCGGATCACCGCTAATTGGTATGCCAATGCGGCCCAAACTGGAAACGGAATCATATGACAAATTTCTTTAAAGCCTTTCTGCTAGTGTTTTTTTCTTTGTCTTCTCCGTATAGTGCGTGAAAGTATAAGACGGCGTTTTTAAATCGTGATTCCTACATGATAGCGGTTCTTATGCGTTGGTTACATCAATGGTATATATTAATGTATCATAAAGAGAGCTACCCTCGGTAGTTTGTTAGGAATACCTTTGAAAATTCTTAACCACGATAATTATAAACAGACAAAGTTTATCAAAATAAATTCCCTGAAATGCATGCGGGTCCATCTTATAATTCTAAAACCTAATGTAGATTTGCGGATTTTGAAAAAACCTACGATCGGTATCAGGTGAGTGATAATGGAAGGAAAATTCGTAGAACTCGTAAGGTTCAAGTGACAAAGAATACACAAGCAGTCGAAATCAAAATAGACGGCAGGAACTATAATTCCATCCCGTCAATGAGTTGCAGTTTTAGAGGGTGTAGGGAGAAATATTGCGGGTTTTTAGCTGATTAGAGTCCAACAAAACTTTCTAGTAGTAGTTGATTATCTTCATCAAAAATCAGATACAGCTGAAAAGGCGCTATCCAGGGCAAATCTATGACCCAGATGAAACAGCATAAATATTTCTTTCTTCACGTGTCTAAATAGATTTCATACAAACACGCTTGTCAAAACGACCATAACATCAACTGTTACGTGGCAAAATTTAATTTCCACAATCGTGATATTTAGACACACACCTGTCCGATAACATTGCGATGTATAAGACACATTCAGAAATTCCCTAGAAGATGTATTGTATTTTATAAGTCTTCTGAATTTCTGTACTATCCTGAGTTCGCTTTCAAAAGTGTTATAACTATTTATGAATAACCAACCAACCGTGACTGGCGTGTGACTTGTATCTCTCTCACTACTGACAAATGTCTGGATCATATTTTATCACTCCGGATAAGATTGGTACAAAATTATTGATAATTATATTTCAAAGTTTCGATACAGCTTACGACATTATTTACAGAGTAAATGAATCTGTATTTTCGGTTTGTACCCATTGCGCATTTAACTCTCCAAAGCGCGGAAACCAACATGAAAATGTTTACTTCAGTCTCAGGTGTAACTAAGCCCTTAATAAACACATTCAAAAAAGACGGAGTGTAATGAGTAGGTCCTTACGTGAAATCGACAGATCAAACATAGTAAGAATACCTATATCTGAAAGCGGCGTACATATATGAGGGGAGCGATGAAGTCAGAAGTACCTACGTTAGGCTCGTAAGGATAGATATATTTGGCACCCGGTGCTTTCTGCCTACCCTCTAAGCAACCTGGCGTGACGATAATAATAATACATACAGTAAGCGTCCTCATTTATAGTATTGATTTCTCACATACATGAAAATATTATCAATATTGTATGCCCAAAGTATAACAGAACAGGCATGTATAGGAGGAAACAATGATTATTTTTTATGATTCTCATTCAATTAAATCAAAAACTAAGCACAAGGCAACGATGGGGGAGACGAAGATGATAGAAGGAATTTAATATAGCGTGTTACTGTCCGCTTAGTTGCTTTTATGACGTTGCGGGCTGGCCCGAGAACGTGCTCTGACGTAATACGACGAATATTTGTGCGCTTCGGCGTTTACACCATCGTACCATGTTAATATAACGGGTACTGGAGTGGTACTGTAAAGGATATGGGCCAGAAACGCCAAATAGAGAAAGACCTTATCCAGTACTTAATATTGATTGAAATAGTCAACTTTTATCCTATAAAACAACGTGATCACTTAGATAATAGATAATTAGATAATTCGTGATGAATATGTAAATTGTTGTCTGTTAGCAATTGTTCATATGTAAATCGTAAAAAGAAAAATCTAACTCGCGATTTGAACATACGCCCGTAATCATTCTATGTATTAATGTTACACTGATCATATGATCGCGCGACACCCGCGCCGCGGTTACGTGGCTTACTTCATCACGCACTTAGAAATATCAATAACACCCGTTAGCTATTCAATTTAGCGGACATTTCCATGGCCATCGTACATGCATCCATTCTGGACTTTTGCAGTTTCTTAAAAACTAAAGTATACCAACCAAGATGATAAATTAACTTGAGAAACATGCTGAAGTAATCATAGAATTTAGATCTATTATTATCTCTCTCTGTTGTATATAATGTTGCAAAAAAATTGCGGAATAGGTGTTTTTTTATTTGTTGCTCCTGGTGTGGCCATTATAACTTATTTAAAATTTATATCCCTATTTTTTTTTTATTATATAATCCCAAAATTATAGTTACGTCTACGTCCATTTCATAGTCTCCATAAAAACAGTTTATAAGACGAATAACCTTAGGGGTTTACGCGTCAACACTCCGTATCTGAACGCCTTCGAATTCCAATCGCGTGTTGACACGCACTGTCGCACGCTATATCTGAACGTAGCCTTAGGCATGTATTTGTTTGATATTGTCAAAACTGTCATACATACATATTTCATACTAGAATTCGTAGATATAATCTGCTTGATATTTATATACATATTCAATTGTTTTTCATGTGCGTACATACAGTGAGAAGTAAATAAGTGAGACCTATACTATTTTTACTCAAAGACCTATACTATTTTTACTCAATTTCGTAAATCACCGGGTGCAAAGTCACTGTTTGTCTTTCGTTAAAATGCTCAACCATCACTCACAGTCACTCGTATGTAAATAACGCCATTAAAGGTTTATTTGAGTGTTTACAGTATATATATACGCTGTGCTCTGTGTTATTTATTTTATTATTTAAAATTACAACTTTGTTTCAATTGCCGGGGATTTAGGCGTAATTGCTTGTAAACAACTTGATTTTTATGTCGTCAAGAGTAATAACTGTCGCTTGAGACGCATTCGTACACTCGAATTAAACCAATAATTCCACCCACGTACATCCTTTTATAAACCCTTAACGATTCTCACATTCCACTCGGGATTTGACTAAGAACGCTTTATTTATCCTACTGCGCCGACTTTATTTATGCGGTCGCGTTTCAAAATTGCGTATGGCGATCGTTTCAGCAGCGGCGAGTGGCGATAGATGCGACAAATTACGTAATAAAAGATAATTTCACAAAAGATGGTTTGTGATTGTTTTCTATAGTATCCATAGAATCTTATTTTGGACTCGTAAACATAAAGATAAATTTAACATGGACTCTTTCTCTCAACGGACTGCGAACACGCAGTTTTTTTAGAGATCAAAACGATTTTTTTTTGGCTACGGTTACAAACGTAACATCACGCCTGTAATCCCCGAAGAGGTAGGCAGAAGAATGTAATACACTCCCACGTTTCACCCGTTATATTTACGTCCCTGTATGGAATAGGGCGTGAGCCTATTGCCATAGACCGGGCACAAAACTACACTTAAGCCACTACGAGAAAATTGAAGTTAAACAAACGAACCGAATAATAGTGCTAAGATGTGGTATATTGAGGTTTTAGTTCCCAGTTACTTTACCTCTATAGGAATGCATGGTTAGGTAGTACATTATACATAAATCTATATCTTAAAGGCTCCCATATACTTAAGTTAGATGTTATCTAACCTTGCCTTTTCAGGAATAAAAAAAGTCTGCTTTTTAAAATAGCTTGTGAGGCTCCCAAACCGGATAAAAGACAACAATAACCATGTACGACTTTCTCCCAAATTTATGTATATACTTTCTAATAGATATAATAGTTTAAATATTAATTTCATTTTTAACATTTTGTCAATGATGTAGTACAATCATCCGATGTTTAATGGTCACTGCATTCTATTGACATTTTTATCTCTGGTCGGACACCAGTGTCTTCATAATCTTGACCCTTTAGTTACTATGCCTCGTCCGTCATAAGACACGCCTAAACTATGATTCGCTTATCGTTCACAGCTCATAATTGGACAAATCGAGAATGTATGTATGTTGTCGATACAAATGCCAAAATTTTCTCGGCGCTGTGTTTTCAAGTTCCCGACTAAATTGGGCTCATGTTTGTAAATTTTTCGGCTCATTTGCAATCTCAAAGGAATTATGTTTTTACACAAATGAGTAATGATAAACATTCGATTTGTGGCCGAGTCAAGTAAAAGCTTTCGTGAGAAGCGTGTTATTGCAATGAACGAATCGATTTGCGTTGAACGATTGAAGTATTTCCGATCATTACGTTTGTGTTGCTATATTTCCTTTCTGCGCTATATGATTTGCGTTTCTGTATACATACGAGTTTAGTTTTTTGGCGTATGGAACAACATAGATGAGATTTATATTAAATATTTTGTTTGTCGGTATTTATAAATTGGACGGTAATATATTTTTTTGTCGTTTGATGTGTTTCGTTAAAAATGTTATAGGTACCTAATAGATAACATTTAGTCACTTGTAGAATTAATACTACTCAAAGTAAGAAGTCCCTGTTTACCTCCTTTGGCAAAGTACGAGAGGCCAGACTTCACACTCTGTTGATTAAATTATGGAAAAATCAAAGGCATGCAGGTTTCCTTCCATCACAGTTATAGCAGGCGACTTTTAAATGTAAAAAAATAATAATATTGACTGTCTCGTTGGTCGTGTTGGTTGCAAGCCTGACTGCCGATCTAAAGGTCCTGGGTTCAAATTCCGGGTTGGGAACTATTGGATTTTTCTAACTTAGATTTTCTAATAGTGGCTCAGAATATGGATTTGTGCCCGCTGTATGGCAATAGACTGACCACCTATTATTCCATAACGGGAAGGAAACGTAACTGGCGAAACGTGAAAGTACTAGACTCAGATTTCAGCCGTGATGTATACGTTTATTAATAAAACATACGTTTAATAATAATAATATCTTGATACATTTCCACACACGGCTACCTGATCCCCGAGTGGACTGAGCCATTAGTATGCTATGATGATGAGGCGGTTAATAAACCACATGATTACTCCTTTAGAAACATTTTTTTGACATTCAGATCCAGAACAAATTGTTGCGTTCATCACACGAATATTTGTCGCGTGTGGAAATCGAACTCACGGCCCCCGGCTCGGAGATCAGGCGCACTAACCACTGGACTAACGAGACAGTTAAAATTACAAAATTGTCAACATTCAACCACAATGCTTTGGTAAAGTAATTCAAACTGCTATCGCGTTAAGTGAGCGGCACACTTTGATGTTTATTATCGTCAATGTTAACTTATACCATCTGAAGCGGTTAAATTCTCCAGCAACTCCGCGCTGGTGCCATCTGTCGCTCACGCAAATTGTCGTCGGATCTCTATCCGGGCGGTGCGAAGGCTGCGTATCGTAACGATTGTGGTTGGCGACGGAAATTTACGAGTCCAACTTTAGCACACTATAGACATTGTGCCTTAACATCTATAAACGCCATTTATTATTAATGATGTCAATATCGCCATGATCATCCATATCATTTTCATCGACTCTTTATAGTTTCACTGTCTTCTCACAGAATGAGTAGCTTATGATTATGGTCTGGTACCCTATCCAAATGTGGGATAGCACATTTTTGAGCAGTCTGCTGTGAGCAGCAAATCGCATGAATGGTGGAAAACATGCGGTAATATGAAAATTATTGTTACTTATTGGTTATTTTCTCAGAAAATGTTCGTAACAAAATGTCGATTGAAACGAACCGCGAACAAAAATATCATCCCATCGATAGCTCGAATTTGACAACATCAAAAGAGACTGCCCCGTGATAAATTTATCTGACGCATTACGTCCGCCTTAGAAACGCATTTCCGTCGACTCCACAACACGTTTGCTAAAATGTCCAATAGGTATCGTCTAAATTAGGAAGGCTCGTAACCAAAACTGCTTTTTTATGTAAGTAATGAAAGTAAATAGGCATTAATTGCAATTTATTCACTTGCGAGAACTCGTAGGCTGCTGTGACCAAGTAGATACTATCAGCGTCGGGCAGAATTTCATTCGGGCACCTCAACGTAAGTGGTCAATATGAAAGATCGTGTTACAGCGAGCACCGTTTATTAGTCACTTCGGACCAATTATGAAAATTTCCATTTGACGTTGATGTATACTGTGTCGATAGTTCTATAATTGCTTCGGTCGGAGCAATCCCTGTAATTAGCGCATCTTCGTATGCAGTCGCTGTCGATTGCAACGGATGCGGCGGTCGACGTCTATCTGCAAGCAATCGATGTGATATATTCTGGTGCCTCTACATGATCGCGGAATTTCCTACTCGATAATAATAATGGCAATACTTTTGTCATGGGACAACGCCACGCACGGTCATTTTATTCGAAACTAGGCAGAGTCTGCACTATGGTGATTCAACGCAACTTCACGCCTGTAATCCCCGAAGATGCAGGTAGAAGAGTACCCTCCCTCTAGAAAGTAAATTTGATTTGGCAAATACATGTACACTTTTATTGTTTCTTTGACCTGTTGTAAAATGCACATATCGTACCATGTCCCATGTCGTCGTATGTTTGGTATTTACCGTAGACATGTTTTACATAGGTTCATAACCAGGGTCTAAGTTCAGTCTGGTTCAGCGTTCGGAGCTATACGATCGTAGAGAGCTGACATTATACATATCCACAAATTCACGTATCGAGAGCGTGCTTAATGAGCATCTCCTCACGGAAAATCTAGACATATTTATTGTATCGCCTATTTTCAATAGGGGCAGGTAAAAATTTTAGTTCCCACTTGGCACAGTTCCGGCTCCATCAAACTCTAAGCAAATGGTTTTATTTGATTCTAAATATACCAAAACTTTATATTTTTAAAACATTTTATGAACATCGCATGCCTGACATCGCATGACACAAGTCGCCATAAATAATACGAAAATCTGACACGGAGACACTTGGTTGTTAAAAGGCAAGTCGTCACAATACACTCACTATATCGTTTGTGTTCCGAAATGGCTCAATATTCACATAAACGTATGAACCACGCTGACAATAAGTTGGTTTCTTTGTTGCACCACGAACTGTGAAACATTCGAAATTGAACGTTACTGTCTTATTATTAAGGGTCATGCAAGGATTTATACTAATAAAATATTGAAAAGATGATCTCGCTTAAGGTAGCTTTACATACACGTAATTCTAAACTTCAAATTTGTGCATTAATAGGCAAACTCTACATTAAACGCAACCATTTTAGTCGTAAGGAGTAGCAACGTGTCTTTGTTCAAACAGTAACAGGACAGATATTAAGTATTACTAGTTATGTTCGTATTATCATATATCAGCTGAAACAACAATATTAATAAACCATTCCCTGCAATCCTGTTATTATAGAATTCTACTAAGCGATTTCAGCTCAACAGTCAGTGTCACTAATCACTGGACCGATCGGCCGGCCTGGTGACACTAATAATTGTGACTCATGTAAAAATAATTTTAAAGCGAGTCTTGTCTATCTAGCGGATATGTATGTGTGTGTAAAGTCACCTTTACCGGTGCGCGGCGTTTGACACGAGAACGTAATTTAATGGTGACGATAAAAACTTTACGCATAAATTTTTGAAAACTATTCCAACACTTTATGACGCCGTTATGTTGTATATGAAACTTGACAGTGTGTCGTTTTCAGTCACTAGTACAACTAGTATCGCTACTGCTGTATGGGCTATAGGCTGTGAACATTTTATTAGCGTACTTGAAAAGTCCTCAGGGGTTTCTGTTTCGTTCCCCGCTATGTTCTTTTTTTTCTTGTTATCAAAGTTTTGATGGCGTTGTCACCTTCACAATTTCTGTTAAGCTCTTTTGGTAAGTATTTTAAATTAGGTTTTGGATATATTCAATTGTTTGAAGGAAAATATGCCTACTCGTTGAGGAGTGGGTCGCGGTGCGAGGGGGCGATGAATGCGTAATTGTCTTGTTCTGAAATTTAGTTTAGTAGTCGTTTTTGTTGTTCATTGGAGTACTTTTGAGATATTGATATTTCGCTTTTATTGTCATTCTAGTGTTGTGGTCGTATTGTAAATGGTTTTGAGTAAACTTGTTTTTTTATAGGTCAAAGGGAGCTTATTGAGAATCTGTGATACTGCTGTTAGTTCTTTATTATGTAATGTTTAATGTATATATATAAATAGTATATGTGTATAAAATTTGAATATGTAGAGATCATATAAAATCTTCATGAATTACAAAATCTGCTGGCTAAAAGCTGGCAGATCGCGATATGGCGCGCCGTATCTAGACATGGCTACATTCTCTGGCTGCCAACGTGCAGCAGCGTTGGCCGTGAGAGAAGCAGTGCTCTGCGATCCCAAATTCGCGTGCCCAGCGTGGGGATTATAAGCAAAAATCC
>DWFY01000343.1:0-10437 GCA_018246875.1 Creonpyge creon creon | reverse complement strand
TGAAGTTATGTTTCGCTATTTTACTTTTAACACGCGGCACTGGATAATGTTGCCTTCTTTTGCTTGGTAAGTGAATGGCTGGGACATAAAGCTTATGGTATCTCCGTAAGCAATGGTAAACGAATAGTTTCCGTATAGCGCTAGCTTTTTCGTAGAGCGATTGTGTTGAGTGCCGAAAAGGTAGGTAAAGCATAACTTTTAATAGTGCTCTCTGAGCCCTTTCCAGTTCAAGAAGGTAAGTTTTAGCCGCTGATCCCCAAGAACAAATGCAATAAGACACTAAACACTCCGCCAGAGCCTTATATGTTTGTACGAGTAAACTATGGTAAGCAACAGTACGCAACTCTTTGAAAATATAAATTAATTTCCTTAATCATGTGGCTATGTAACAGATGTGTTTACGCCAATTCAATTTCTCGTCAATTATGACACCCAAGTATTTGATGTCAGGTACTCTGGCTAGTAACGCACAGTTGCATGATGTCTGTGTTGTAATCACGTGCTTAGTGCAAGAGGAAGTATGTAAATGTAGATCGAGAGTGTATGGAGATGGCAAAGTAGATTTTTGGAAGCACAAAAATTTAGTTTTATTAATATTCAGTGTGAGCAAGCTATCATCTAACCATGCAGTCACTCTACGGATACTTTTCTCGGCCATATCATGGACATCTTGCCAAGTTTTCCCGTGATATATATATGACTGTGTCATCGGCGAACAACTGAATGTTAACCTTCTAACTCAATATCGCATAACTCATTGACGTAAATTAGGAACAGAGAAGGGCGTAGGGTGCTTCCTTGGGGGACTCCAAAAGTGATATGAGACTTATCACTTATGTAATTCTTGACTTTAACACTGTTCTATATTGGTAAGGTAGTCCTGGAACCAATGCAAGGCAATTCCCCTGATACCAATATTCTCTAAGCGAGTAAGTAGCACAGGAATTGAGACAGTGTCAAAGGCTTTTTGTAAATCCAAAAATACTCCTACGCACTCCTCGTCATTCTCGATGTATGTAGAGATATTGTTGATCATCTGTAGCACAGCGTCTTCTGTTGATTTGGAGGAACGAAATCCAAATTGTCTATTACTAAGGAGTCCTTTTTCTTCCAAGTACCTTTTAAGTCTTTTATTAGTATTTTTTTCAATTACTTTAGAAATCGTGCTAAGTATAGATATTGGTCTATAATTAGTTATAAGGTTTTTGTCTCCTGTTTTATATATTAGACATACAGTTGCACTTTTATAAATATTTGGAAACCGACCATGTTCGAAACTTAAGTTTATTAGATGTGCAGGAGGTTGAGATAGGCTATTTAGTTTCAGAATCATTGCAGATAACCTATCAATTTCAGGAGCACTGTTAATACTTAGGGCAGAAATTATTTGGCTAACCTCACTTTGGTCAGTAAATTGTAACGTGATAGATTGTAAGGGGCCGTTGAGCCTGTCTGCTTTTCTTGAAAAGATATTAATGTTTACATTTAATCTATCAAGCGTTGCACGAGCTAGGTCAGCACCAACAGACGTGAAGAAGTCATTTACATGGTTAGGAGATTCTAGTGGTGGTGTAAAATGAACTTATATGATGATCCATTCATCATTTATTTATTTATTTATTTGGTTTGGTAAACTTTGGTTAAGGGATGTCGTGGATATTGATAAGGAAGGAATTGATCATGAACACCAACTCGCCACAGCACATGTACATATGTCCGGTAATAAATAAATTGTTACTCAAATTGTATATCTAAGATTAACGTTTTATTTTGCAGAAGTTCTCATAACTTACTAGCCTCCCGTATATCACAGTGGTTGGGTGTAAGTGGCCCAGTGCACACCGTCGACACGGCCTGCTCTAGCTCCATGTATGCCTTAGACCACGCGTTCAAAGCCATCAGAAATGAAGAGTGTGACGCGGCCATTGTTTGCGGTGCCAATCTATTCTTCAATCCAAATACATCGAAACAATTTCTGAGGTACAAATAAACGTGTAAAACTGGGTAAATAAAAGCTTTAGTAAAAGTATGAAAAAATCCGTAAGGATTAGAATACGTACATTTGAATGGATTTCAATGGAACATCAGAACAACTGTTAAATACAAATGTGGTAGAGCCCTTTGATTATGGTTTGTATGTATGTGGAGACCACTGCTGCAAATATTTCTACTGTTTAAAGGGTGTTCAATGCAGATTCCGAAGTATAAAGTGCTCTAATTTATGACTCAGAAGTATTTTAGGACTATCTAGAAATCGGACAATGATTTAGTAGTTTTCAATTGTTGCAGAAGGCTTCGTAAAAGGGGATTATTTTAACGTGACGTGTGGGTGTGGTGTGGTGATTATGGGCAAACACCCCTCAGGAGAGCCCTATATGCAGCAGTGGACTTAGGTTGATGATGTTAAATATGTCCGTTCGTACTAGTAATACACTATTTTTCGTTTCTCGTAGGTTAGGTATTTTGTCGTCTGACGGTAGATGCAAATCATTTGACGAGACCGCTGATGGTTACGCGCGTGCTGAAACTGTTGCAGTTTGTTTCCTGCAGAAAGCTAAGGATTCTAGAAGGTATGCAATTTGAGTTTTATTTTTATATGCTAAAACAAATTTTATCAAATAATACTTCGCCACCGTTGTATATAATTATATTTTTTTGAAGAAATCATAGAATAGTGTTACAGTTACGTTACAGTATACTGAAGGTATTAATCATACAAATATTAGGAACGAAAGTGCAAGAATTTATCTCATTTGATCCTAATTTATATTAATGCTAACTGTGCTCTGCGGCTTCACCCACCAACAATTTAAAAGAAATCGCAGATATATTGAAAATAGTAAAGTAAGTCGCAAGAAAACGCCCTAAAGAAATGCTTTATACGCGTGCGTTGGCGTAATGATCAGTAATACATAAATAAAATGTACTACAAAAACATTGGTCTTTAGTAGATCTCGGGTAAGGTCCGCGACACCACTTATCTGTTTTAAAACGTAACATCACGCCTGTAATCCTCGAAGAGGAGTGTAGTACACTCCCACGTTTCACTAGTTACGTTTACGTCCCAATATGGAATAGGTGGTGAGTCTATTCCCATACACCGGGCACTAATCTAGACTCTGAGTCACTACTAGAAATTCTAATTTTAGAAAAATCCAAAAGTACTCGACCCGGGATTTGAACCCAGGATCTCTCGATCGGCAGTCGCGCTTGCAATCAACATGACCAACGAAGCTGTCAGTGATCTGATTTAAATAAGCCACAATGAGACATAATCATGTTAAAAAATAAAGGGTAATAAATAATTTATCAGCGTTTTTTTTATAGCCTGACATATTAATTCTTACGAACGAAAGTTATTTTAAAGACAAATTAAAAAAAAAATCTATTGGGTTGTCATTTCTCACAGAGGTAGATAGTTAGTGTATGACAAATTTTCTTACACAAGCACCAATGTTCATATCACTGATTCTATAGATTATTTCCATGATTGAATTGCAGAGCGTATGCACAGATTGTATACGCCAAAACAAACTGCGACGGCTATAAGGAAAACGGTGTGAATTACCCATCTGGAGATATGCAGGGACGTCTTATAAGGGAATTTTATGAGGATTGCAAAATTGATCCACGTACCGTTGAATATTTGGAGGCACATGCAACAGGTATTGTTCTTTAGTCATATTCATAAATTAGTGACTCGTTAAGCATTTTCCGTTTTACTTAGAATTAAGACGAGATGTCCTTTCTTTTCCATACCTCTCTTTGCTATCAACGTTGTACAGTCCAGTAGTCTTTTCATTGGTTTTTACTGCGAATATGTTCATCAATGTTTCAATTAATTTGTTATGTAAATTCACGTTTTTCCTACTTTCTAATGGTAACTTTTAAAATGACGGCTGGTTTAATTTCTAAATTAATAATGACGGTCTAATGTGGATCAATTCAATTACCTGGTCGCGGCCTGGGTGTCCATTACTGGTTGGTGTATCTTTGGCATTATGCCTTGATTTTCTGCTAATGGCCATGGTCAGCAAACTCCACATGAGATTGCTGCCTGTTTGTTTACTACCTTCTTTAAAAGAAAAACTGTCAGAAAGACCTGCACAGAAATTTATAAAATGTCATAGAAAAACTTATTGCATGAAAATGCAATTAAATTTAATTCAAAACAAAATGTGCGCACCAAGACCACACATTTGTGTGCTAGAACCGAAATGTTTAACTATACCACAATATGGACGTAAACGAATTCCGCATTATGTGATGCTCGTGTTATATAGATTTAGCATACCCACGTGAGCGTCCTTTAATGTGGGTAGTGGCACAATTATCTGGCAACACTATGGCTTAGATGGTAGCACTAACGTGTTTCATAGAGCGCTGCTGACAACACATTAAATCAATTCTCCTTAACCAGGTACAGCTGTTGGTGATTTCGAAGAGTTGAAAACATTTGATTTATTCATTTCCAAGGACCGCTCTGAGCCTCTGCTTCTTGGTTGTGTAAAATCTAACCTGGGTCATGCCGAAGCAGCTTCAGGATTAAGTGCTTTAGCAAAGGTTAACGCTATAATCACTTTTCTCGTACCTTATTACTATTTTCTAGATAGAGAACTTGTTGAGTAAAATTTTTGTGTTCTTGATGTTTTGAATAACAAAAACAAAAAAAAACAACTGTACTCAAAAAGCATATTATACAAGGAGCACACGTCAATACGCTGGTTGCATATCCTCTTTATTGTCTCTTTTTATCTAAATCGAAGCTGCACTTTTTTCTCTTTTCTCAAGCGACAGTGAAAATTCTAAAAACGCATTTCAGGCGTGACTAACTTCAGCTATGAATTAGAGAATGTGACAGCTTGACTGTACCCGTAGATTAGTCATTGGTGAAAGTGTAAAACTATGTCAAATTACTAAAGCTTACTTAACATATAGAACAATGCATTGATCCTCTAAAACGATTGCCATTATAGCACTTGATATTAATTTGATATAGATTATCAATGTAATCGTTTGTCCCTTTGATTATCTCATAATTTTATTGCACTCTAGATACTGCTTTGTAAAACTCTCCATATATTTCTTCTTTTATATCTGCGGTAGCTTTTTATACTTTAGTTTGTTGATATGCAATGAAGGTTGCTGTTTTACTGAACTCAAACCAAATTTCACTTACAGCTTTGCATAGCTTACCACACTGGCTACCTTCCACCTAATCTGAACTTTTCAAAGCCTCGTAAAATAATCGAAAACGCTATCAATGAGGGTAAGATGCAAATTGTTACTGAAAAACAACCCTGGAAGCTTGGCCTGGCTTCATTCAGCGGTTTCGGGTTCGGTGGAGCCAACGCTCATGTTATGTTGAAAAACATAGCTAGAGAAAAGGTAATAAAATATTTCTGTATAATTTGGCAAAGCTTGTCTTACTAAGTTACTTTTCTTACTTTTTCTTTAGTTGTACAATAAAAAAAGGCATACAACTTAATTATTCTTAAGTTCAAATTTGTTTTTTATTTTATTTGTTCATACACGTCCATATACTCTATAACTTATGTACATTATTAGAATAAATGTTAAAGTGGTTCTATTGAGAAACACCTCAGTTCTCTTTGAGATCAAAAGAGAAGGAGAATGGAATCAAAACAGTTGAATATTTTGTAAGAGTATAATTTGTAAGTGTATAACTTGTTATTGTATAACTCGACTATTACTGCGCCTCTGAATGCACCTCAAGCCATTAGTCCTGATTCATATCATTAGGTAACAGTAATTAAATGGTGTCCAAATATACCAATGTGCATTAAATGTACCGACATTGGTTTGCTCCGAACTCATTACTCCAACAATGCACTGGAACACCGTAGTTTGCTCCTCCAGTGCTCCTTTTCTTACATGTTTCTTACTTGGTGACAAACAAGAACATGACACGTTTGTTAGTTCTAGACATATCCTTGACTGCTATAATCCAACTTCAGAGTGTCTGCCTCGCAGCGTGCTACTTCCATAGTTATCTATTTCTAATGATCATATATTTCTTTCAGGTAAATAATGGTTTACCAACTGATGATTTGCCACGACTAGTTTGTGTCTCAGGAAGGACACAATCAGCGTTAGAACACGTACTCAATTCTCTGGAGTCAAAAACAGTAGATGTTGAAGAAGTTCGACTGTGGCATGCTATACACGAATGCGAGATAAATGGGCATGATTTTAGAGGATACATACAGTTAGGTACGCGGTATTCCGAAGTAGTAAATTGAATGAGCCATTTGTTGAAATTATTCATAATCATCAACTGTTTGTATTTCGCTATTGAAAAGTTTCAAGCCGATAGCGACGTTTCATTGGCAGAAGTGCTGACAAAAGTTTGTTTATAATTAAATGAACTCAGGGTTACACGTCAATTGATGACTATTAAAATATGTGCTGATCATCATCATCCTCAATCGTTTTATCGTTCTCCTGTTGGACACGAGTCCCTACTTACAATGGGAAGGAAGGGTTTAAGGATATAAACTGCCACACTGACAAAGCGCGGTAATACGATACTTAACTATTTGCTTTAATACTCCTACCGTTTTCAGGTTCAACGCCATCAGGAAGTGTTATCCTCGGACGTAGTATTCAACGTTACATTAAAAAAGACAATCCAATTTGTTTATTGTATTTTGATATTGCACTACATGCTGAAGTATTCAATGAACTATTGAAGATTCCTACATTCGCAGGAACTTTTGACAAGTATTTTTATTTTCTTGCACTTATTCTATAATTGTAGAATTATTTGTGATTCCCGTACCAAAAGTAATTCCATTAAGAAAGCATGTAACAACTTCTAAGTGTTTTGTTAAATGTTTAATGCTATCCTTTTCAGATGTCATGATCTTCTTCTGTATAAGGGTATTAACTTGAGGAGACTAATCACTGATTCAATTTCTACGTTTTCCGATAGAGTTTTGTCTTTTAACTCAATTATTATTACCATTGTCCTACAAGTTTCTCTCACTGAAGTATTGAGAGCGGTTGGTATAACACCTGAGTACTACATTGGTACGTTTCGCTTATACTCCTTCTCTTCATCTTCGTCGTTACCATTAACCGTTTAATCGTTTTCCTGTCGAACCCGGGCCTCCTCTTAGAATGAGAAGAGTTGACGCCATTGTTTTCCATCGCGGCTAATTACGAGTTGGGAGATTCCACACGACATAATGAACTTTGTGGAAAATTCTAAAACTAGCTGGTTCTTTCACGACTTTTTCGTTCACCATTATAATGGTTTTATCATTATCAAAATATAATTAGCTGTAGAAAATGATGTATTGATAATATTTTTCTATAGAAAATTATATTTTGATGATATTTTGTTATAGCAAATGATATTTTGTCATAAAACGCACATTGTATCTTTAATCGTTGCACAAGAGAATATGCGCAATGTGACGAAAAGTCTTTACAATATGACTGGCGGACAATCTGAGAAATCAAAATGGTTTTTTTTTTACATTTAGGGCTTAGAACGGGAGTAATATGTTGCGCTTACCTTAGTGGTTTGATCACAATTGAAGAAGCTATCCTTGTCACATACTACTATGGATTGATTATTATGAATTCTGATTTCGATGTTACTGTAAACGAGACTGCACATTTCGAATATGAGAAGGTAAATATCAATTTTAATACAAAGTTTTGGTATCTATGTTCAATTACACATGTGGATTAATGTGGAGAAAATTTATAAGGGCACAAAATGCCGAATGAACTAAAATGAGATTGCAGTAAACACAAAAGGGAGCTTGACGTTTCTGTGGCATCACGCGTTGGTCATTTGTTTAGGAACTCATTTTTTATGTGTCTATAAATTGCTAATCGAATAACACACATACGTTATATTAATCAAATCAAATCAAATCATTTATTGTGATTTCGGTAACAATTCCGTGTACTAATGCTTTGGTGCTTTCTTAACAAGTCACTTTTGTAATGATTATGCTAACGAGACCAACTACATAATTATGCTACCTAATGACACAATATGTCAATCTTACAACCGCGTCATCGCGATACTTACAAAATTGTACAATTGTGAGCCAAAGAATTAAAATATTAATTACCCAATGAAATTATAGATTAGCAGCATTCAGCTAGCAAAAGGCCAGGGCAAAACCAATGCCCTTAGCACTACCAACATTCTAGACCCTGAAATCGGCATGGAGAACAGTTTAAATGAACTGACAGCTCGAAACTTAAAAATCAAAGAAGAACATCGCACTGACAAAAAATACCTACAACAACAGAATATTGGTTCGTTGTTTGCTCTATATTAGGCTTTCTTGACAATAGATATATTGATGCAAGAAAATATATTAATTAAATATTAAAAATTAAACACAATAAAATTTGCTGCTAGTAAAAATATGCAATGACCTTTCGTCAGAAGTATCAACGTCTTCAATACAAAAGAGAGACAACACTAACTCTATTAGTCAATGCCGTTATTTAATCAGTTTTGGTAGTATACTAAAGAGTCGAATATATTTTGGTTTTTTGTTTGGTCTATATTTTGATATTGTTCTGCCTTCACTAAAATTGTCGTCAAACAATTTGACGGAAGTTTTTCCACATATTTCAAAATATTGTTGTTTCAGCCAAACAACTTTTGTCGTATTTGAATGAAATAATATCGACACCCAAGGCATGGCCTGAAGAGTGGTTGTCGGTTTCCCAAATAGCACGTCAACCCCACAGAACTTTTTCAGCTGAGACATTATATCATGAATTAATGGTAATGCAAGTATGAATCTAGCGAGTTCATTTCTTAGAAGAAATCAAATGTTTTATAATGTTCTCTAATGCGCGTGAAGTTTGTCGATTCACACTTGGCTAGTGTGGCAGACTATGAGTGAGGTCATTGAGTGAGTTCGGAATATAATCTTCGCTATCATCTCCATGAAAAGTTTTGACGTAAATCGGCTAATATTGTCAAAGAGAATTAATTGCTCAGTTTTGGTATAATAATACTTGGATGTTCAAATGATCTATTCGCTTCTATTATTTAAGAAAATGAAATATTTCAAAACAAAAGTGAAGAAAATTTAGAAATGAAAATGGTATCATGCTCAATCTTAAATTAACCTACAGTTGAACATGAACTGATTTTATAAATTTGACATCAGCGACAACTCCGTTGACGTTCCATCACAGGACGCGGTGTTCTTCTCAGAATGAGAAAGGAATGAACATATTGTACTAAGGTGGCCAAATGCGGGATAACAAACTTCATATACGCATTAGAAAACATTGTCAAAAATTCCAGGGTAAAGTATAACTGTGCTTAAGATATCAAAAATTATGTTTTTTAGCATTCAAATATCACAACAGATGAAATGTTACCAATAATACCTCCAGAAGCGATCGTGGTGGAAATAGGTTCCATAAAAACTGCCACCAAAGTACGTGATGATTCGCTAAAAATTCCGAAAAGTGATAAAAATGAATTTAAAGAACAGATACAAATCAGTCTCATAGAGAATATGAATAAAAATGGTGTACGTGGCATGCTTAATAGTTTCGGCAGGTAAGTTTTTAACCACCTGAGAAAATACTCATACCATTTCATTGCGCCTTTGCTAGACAAACAATTTTTAAGCTTTACAGGTTTTTTTTTCTTTATTTAGCTATAGGCTCGCGTTTGGCTGCTATCCCACCTGATGGAAAGCGGGATGTAGCCTAGGATATAGCACGCTTGCCTAATAAGTGCCCAATCACTCTTGTCTTGAATAACTCCAGGTTGTAAGAGCCGGGAAAAACAGATGCCGGCAAGGAATTTCACTCTTTCGCAGTCTGCAGCAGAAACGATTTAGCGAACCGTTTCGTCCTTTTCAGCGGGGTGTCTGCAAGATATGGATGGTGCCCTGCCATACGTCTAGACGTCCGATGGTAGAACGGAGCAGGCGTAATCAAATTATGGAGCTCCTGTGCACACTCTCCAAATTATATCCTATAGAAAACTGCAAGACGAGCGACTTTGCGTCGATGCTCAAGGCTAAGCAGTTTGGACTCTATGAGTTTGTCGTTACCTATAACTCGTCTGGCGCGTTTTTCAACAGAGTTCAAGGCATCCAGCTGGTACTTGGCGGATCAATCCCATAGCTGGCAGCAGTACTCCATGCAAGATCGCACTTGCTCCTGGTATAAGACGAGCACTAAGACTCTATGAAGACTCCCATTGAGACTCTGTGACGAAGTCGAAGTTAAGATTTTACGACAAATCCATTCCCAATAGTAACAGGTGATTAGTGATAGGGACGGACACATCTTGGAAAGTCGGAGTCAGATGAAAAAGACTCCGTTTAGAATTGAAAAGACACGCCTGTGCTTTTGAGCGTTGCGGACAGAACAGATCCTTGAGGAATTCCGGCATTTATATCCTGTACG
>DWFY01000342.1:0-10446 GCA_018246875.1 Creonpyge creon creon | reverse complement strand
TGCCGACTACGTAAGAATTAACTATAACGTAACATCACGCCTGTAATCTCCAAAGATTTGGGCAGAGCAGTGTAGTAAACTCACCGGTAACGTTTCTTTCCTACAATGGAATAGATGGTGAGCCTATTGCCATACGCCGGGGACAAATCCAAACTCTGCGCCACTACTATAAATCCTAAATTAGAAAAATTCAATAGTAACCCGACCCGGGATTTGAACCCAGGAGCTCTCGATCGGCAGTCGACAATTAATAATATATATAATATATATGTTATGTACATTTTAGCCCAATAACATCATACATGCATGTGTCAAAAGTTTAAATGTAATGTACTCCACAGCAGCATAAAACGTGCACGCATGTAGAATAATTTACTTTAACTAAAAAGTAAATACATACACTTTATTTGTTAGGGTTGTTACGTCTTAAATACGTTTGAAAAAAGCGTTTAGTAATTGCACTTTCAAACATTTTATAATCATAACTCCAGACAATTTTTATAAATGAAACATTGACTGATCTGTGGCCTGGTTGACAGTGACCTTAACTACTGAGCCGGGGGTTCCATTCTTTCTTAAAACAAATAGAATATGTAATGAGATCAAGTATTTCTTGTGTCTTAATGCAAAATTATCCAGTAGCCAGGTAGGATGTATGCCCAGAAGCCGTCTGATTATCACAGTCTGCACTTAGCTTAGGATCTGATGGTCGTATGTGAGTCATACCAAGTTACTATTTTCTTTTTTATAATTAACAATTATTTATCGTTTCTATTAAATACTTTTTTATTACAGTTAACTTTAAACTTTATACGTGCACACGTCGTTCTCGCTGGTAATAGTGTTTACTCTGTTGAAATAAAGAATCTGTAATAAAAGAAATAAATAATGTTGCCAACCCTATCTTATCACAGATAGTAATCTGGCAACAGGTCGATGGTCCAGATATGAACGTTATCAGCTCCGCTCGACAAAAGATGTTCTTCCGAGTCGAGTATTATAATTACAGTAACAGCTTGACTTCTCTTTGTAAGGCTCCTTGTAACATCTATTAGTTTTTAAGTCTTTTCGACTTCACTGTATGAGTACACGCGAGTAGACAATCATTTAAAAAACCACGTGTACGGTGGCAACTCACCAGACATTAAGAGCAAAATCTTTTAAGCGTCCGTTATTAAAAATGACATATTTGGTATGATCATTTTTAGTGAAATTTTTAGTGACTGTTTTATATAGCATTTATGTTAATTATCATCCTCTAACCTATTGTATGTTATATGTATTTTGATATCCGCATCCAACAAAATAGTATGAAATTGAACGCTAATTTTTATGAATTTTTAGAGAAGAAACGTGACGTGGTATGTCAATGTAGGTAGATGTGAAACAAATAAGCATACATATGTCTGTATGTTCACGTGTATGTGTAGCGTACATTAATTAACATCTAACAACACGTTAAATGCATTCGGTGATAATAATAGAAACTTGAAATTCTCATGCGCCGTGCAGTATTAATATTTCATGTTTGTCTTTTTTCACGTTTAAATAATTTAGAGCGCTCTACCCGCTTCTCGTACCAATATTTTTGATTGGAAACATAAAATACTCTAGCAATGTGGAAGCTTAATTGTCGTCGCTACACAAGTTGCCCATACATATCAAGCCTTAAAGGATTGTTGTTTTTGAGTAGGTATACTTTTCAAAAGCCTTCCATAAGCACACCCCGGAAGTGTTCCAAACGAAAACTCGTCATTTGTATTAAACAATTGTTTGTCATTGTTACAGATTATGTTCAAAGGCGGCGTCGTTGGCGGGCTGGACGCGCGCCGCGACGCCGCGCTCGCGCGCGTCCTTGTGCGACTGCAAGCGCGCGCGCGAGGTTTGCTCGCGAGGAGACGAGCACAGAAACTGCGCACCCAACACACTGCGGCTAGGTAAATAAAATATGTTGTCTTGATTTCAATATTTCCCACCAACGACTGTGGCACCACCGGTAACTTTTAACTATTGTTACTTAGAAGTAACGATGCAGCGATTATGCCCAATGAATATTTTTTAATATAGTAGGAACATTTTAAAATGTTAATGGAGTAAAATAAACAAAACATTAATAATAATTAAAGAAATAAACGTAAATTTCACACTTACGTACTTTTTACTGACACTCCACCATAAAAAGGAATCGGTTACTTACACGAAATATTTAGTACTTACTACATAGATGGCGGTAGCGTCGCGATTATCGCATCTACCCGCAAAGTTATTCATTATTACGGTGTGTGCGTCCCTTTCAGATGCGTCCAACGCAACGTGCGCGCGTTCCTCGCGGTGCGCGACTGGCCGTGGTGGCGGCTGCTGGTGCGGGTCACGCCGCTGCTGGCGGTCCACCGCACCGAGCACCGGCTCAAGCAGGCACAGGTCAGTCACAGTCACTAAATATTTACCATGCTATAACTAATATAGGACGTATACTCGATGCGTACGGGTCCTGGAATATTCGAGAACTCTTATCGCGATATATGTAGGGTAGAGAGTGCCGATAAAACTATGTGTTAATTTGTAAGCATTGTAATGACGATAAAAACATCTATCTTCTTGTCTTACATAACCTTCTCAGCGAAAAGTCAGTGTGTCAATGATGCAATCACTGTCCCGGCGGTTGAATGATAAAAAATGCACCGTTACGAAATAGGGCCGAGCTGATCGAGAGCGGTGTGGGAGAGCGCCCGATTGGTCCCGGAACGCGTTACAAATGTTTCATTTGATCCACGTCCATTCGCTTCCTGTATACACTTTATATAAAAACCTTCCCTGTGTTCTAAATATTTACTGTATCACCACGCTAATTTACTATTACTGGCAGCATTTAATGGTTGCACAAACTGTAAGAACAGGACCATCAATGTCAGTCAAATAACAATGACCAAAAATTTTCATTAACATATCTATATAGTAAAAAATCTCACTATACAATGACTCTATCGTTATCCATCAAGTCTCCGACCAAAAAGGGTTATCATACTCAGTGGGAGAGCACTCTTTACGATTCGTTTCGAACGCATTTCGAAAGTGCGGTGATGCGTAGAGTCGTAGAAAAACGCGCCTCTACCTGTGCCGTTAAAAACCAATTCGTTTCACCTTGAGAGCGATAATATCTAGTGCTTGCTCTAAAAGAGTACCAAATCTACCAAGTGCAAGCTCGAACCAAGGGAGTGTACCGCATTCCTCTGCCTACCTCTTCGGGGATTAGAGGCGTGATGTTACGTTTTTTTGCTCTAACCAACGCGGAAAACTATGGCGTTTATTCTTACTCATTTTAAGAGGAAACAAGGATTCAATCGTAAAGTCATAGTGGGATGATAAGAAAGACAAGCCGGATATTCCTATAAATATTAATAGAGAATTATATATCGCCTATAGATTGGATAGAGCCACGATTAAAATCTCTATTTTCGTTAATTTACTGATTTCCATTGCACATGGTTTCATTGTACAATTAAACCTCAAATCAGCTGTTGAATGATGTATTGACAAACTGCATTATTATTTACAAATTACATAAGGAATCAGATACATCTTCTAAAACACCATTGACTTGGAAACCTCACGAGCATTTGTCAAGGAAACATCCCACCTGTCGCCGCGCGAAGTATTTTTTATATGGCCTGTGTGATTCGTGAAGCGAGCGCGCAACACGCGGCCGCCCGATTGCACTTTCACCGTCGTTCCCGCCATAACGCAGTTCCCGCCATTCAGACGTCGGCACAGACACAATGCCGCCAACGCATGGATAAAAAACAATTATTATTATGTCTTCATGCCAGGTCCCTTACGGGGCAGACAGAGAGCACTGAGTGCCAAATACATCTATCCATACACACCTGAAAAAAACTAACACTTAACTAAACAAAATACATTATTACCGATTTGAACTGTTGGTGGTGTATTCCAACCGTCAACCCCTCAATCATCATCGTCAACCTCTTTTAATTTCCACTGTTGGACCAGGACTCTCCTCTCAGTATGAGAAAAGTCAATAATCAATTATCAAGACTATGAAAATTACGATGGTGCAGATATCTTATTAAAGTACTACTTAAAGTTTTTCGGTGGTAATTATCCATTTTTATTCATATAAAATAGGCAGCTCCTCCGCAACGTTAATTCATAGACAACTCCTTCAGCTGGATTCACGGTGACATTGTCAAATGAACAAGAAACAAGATGAAATTATTAATGTTCACTTTCAATAATGTGTGTGACACAAAGATAGCTCGCGAAGTGTAACAATATTCGAATTTATTTAAATGTCATATTAAAATAAATAGCCTTTAAACTTTACAGAACTGGTTTTTTTCTTTAAGTTGTATCAAATAAACAGTCGAACTTGATAGTCAACTTCAGAAAGTAGTACAATTGTAAATAGAATCTATTTCATTTCCGTTACATGGAAATATCTAGAATATTCTAGATGATAGTTATCTGTAACCCAATAACGACTAGTTATATTTCTCAACACTCTGTTCCTGTATGTTATAATAGTAAGTGTACATATGTCAATGACGAATTGGGTCTTTGACCCGTGGCAAAGATTGGCCGATTGCGTTGCGACGCCTTCATAATGTATGGAAGCTATCGGGGTTCGTCCGTTTTTTTCTTGTTGAATCTCTATATATTCAGCTATGAAACGAATATTATAAAATATATAATAACTAAAATGTTTTACTTCGAATCATCATCGTTTGATCGGTGTTTTCTGAACCTGAGGAGGGTTAAGGGTAAATGCCCATCACGCTAGCCATGCGCGAGTTGGCAGACTTCACACGCCTAACAGAACATTATAGAAAACTCTGAGGCGTGCAGATTTCGGTGTCTAAGACAGACAGTGATATTTAATTTTTTTTAAACGCATGTAATTTTGTATAGAAACCGTGCGGACCAGAATTTGAACCCAAAACCACTAGAGTGGAGAACTTTAAATTGTTGAGCTACGTGACGGCTGCTGCTGGCAGTGCCACTAGATAAATATTTAGACATTTTCCCACTAGTATTATTAAATTAAAAATAATTATATACTTCGGTAGAAACCTGAAGTACGTTTATGTATACAATAGTATGAAATGACTGTGGTCACAAAAACAAAACAATGAAACTTTAATTGATACTTACACATAATTGACTTTATATTTTTGATTACGACTTTTCTCAGTAATTTTGTTATGTAACTCATATTGTGATTGACGGTGACATAAGCTAACAATTTTGCTTCATTACCAAAATAATTACATGATACGTAACAATCGATTAGCCATAATACTGAATAATACCTCTTAGGCTATTTTATAGTAGCAAGTGGCGCGTGAAGCATACTTAGACGATGGTTTCAGTCCCTAAGTGTTTAAGGCTTAGAAGGATGATCACTTATTAAAACAACAAATTTGATTATTGAACAAAATATCACGCCTGGTTTTCCCCTAAGAGATAGGCAGAGGAGTGTAGTACTCCCACGTTTCACCTGCTATGTTATACGTCCCATGAAATAGAGGGTGAGAATATTGCCGCCGTACACCGCGCTTAAATCCAGACTGCGAGCTACTACTACGAGAATTTCAAGTTAGAAAAACCCAATAATAGTTTGCCCGACTTAGAGATCGAACCCAAGACCTCTTGCCCAGCAGTCGCACCTGCGACCACTAGTCACTAGACTAACGAGGCAGTCATATTTGATTACATAATAGACATTTATTGCATGTCGTCGGTCCGTTTTATAGTCATCTTATACGTGATGAATTATGCTGAATACATAAATATGCTGATGTGTGTTCATTAAGAAACTTAAATAAAAGTAAAATAGGTCGTCGAACCGCCGCGCCGAGAGTCGACGCCGCTACGAGATTGCAATGAATAAACAACATTGGTAATACGCATCGCGATTAGCCGTGGACTAAGCACGTAATAACGGACCCTGTACACTATGTAGACATTCAATTTATTGCAGCTCCTTTATATGACAAAATATAAAATTCTGTAATCATTCACGGTTGTTGCAAATGTCCATAAGCGACGGTGATCACTCACCATCAGCTGGGCCGTCTGCCTGTTGCCATATCTTTAAATATAAACAAAAACTTATGAATTTGGTTTTTTTTACAAGACGAGAGTTCCTTCAATTTATTTAGGAAAAAGCCACCAATATTATTGAGTTATCGGATAGTGTTGCTTATAAACATCTGAAAAATAATGATAAATGACAAACTAAACAAGAGGACTAGTTTAACAAATATACTGTTTTATTTTTCAACTGTTACATCTGGTTGCATAATAACTATTTTCAACGACTTTTTATTTCCCCCCAATTTTATATCTTAATCTTCAGTTAACTTAAACGTTTCCGAACAAATATTATTTTATAACACCCTAGTAGTAGTAATGCGGATGTTTCGAATAGTTTAAATCCTATCTAAAGTTACTCGTAAACCGTTCCCACACAATTAACCCATATCTTTCAAACGATCAATGTTCGCCTTCCTGTCTCAACCGCACCAATCCACTGAACCGCGTCTTGGACTTTAAAAACATGATATTAATGTTTAAATTGCAATAACCCACGAATCAAGTGGAACTGGTCGTTCATACAAAAGATATCAATGATCAAAGGAAACATTTCGGTAGTCAGAGTATATAGAAATTACAGAAGGCCCGTACATACAATACGTACAATACGAAATGTAGTAACATTCAACTTGTTCGGAGATGTAGTGTACGAATCGGAAATGCCTATTATGCCTTGATAAAGTCATGCATTCGAACTGAGTGGGTGATGAAGCCTCTTGATGAAGGTGAAACCCAATGACCTGCTGTCATTCTGCCTTCAGCACATAACACGCGAACGAAATTACATTATACACAGAATCAAACGCATTTGCGACGGTCGTCCGCATGGTTCGTCTCGCTCGTGTAAAATGGACGCGCAGTCAAGTCATTTCAACAAATATTTTCGCTGTGAATATTTTCGTTTTATCGAAACGAACTGCGCTTTCAAAGCGGCCGCTTTGAAATTGACGACTGGTTGACGATGCTTTGACGATTCCTTCGGTACTGCAAACGTTCCTGGTTGGCGGGTTTCCATTTCTGTGAGGTGCCCTGTCTATCTGTTTACTGGATTTCGTTAATTTAATCGCAGATAATCGCAGCATAAGCAATGTTGGTAGTGAACGATCTGTCAAGTTGATAATTCTTAAATGAGAGTTGAAACTTTATGATTTGTAAATTCTTGCGGGGTCTTAATTATTTTGCGGCGAATCACCTAATTGAAGAATTAATGAACTGTTCGGAGTCTAGATGTTTTTATACTTGTGTGTGTATCTACGTGTGCTCAAACACCCACAGTACCTAGTGCGAGTGTGAAGATTTTATTGTTTCTTCGTATAACTTTTTTTTACTGATTTTTATTTTTTAATCGGACAGTAATTGATACTTTCAAATTACATTACACTTCTAAACGTTCTGTTTCTTTTCTACTCTATGATCAAAGACATAAGTCGATGCAATATTTGCGATTCTTCTTTGAAGTTTTCGTCGTGAACTATCACACAGCAGCATCCATCTTAGCTACCTTCAATCCGTCCTGTCGAACAGCGAGGCGATAAAGACGGCATTAATAAATGAAACTAGCGCACATTAAAGCGAGCATGTAACGTATGACTCTATGAATGATGTAAAAGAAAACAGTTTCGTGAGAGGAGTTATTTTTAAGCCGTCTACACATGTAACAAAGCAGTCGCTAGTAAAGATCATATCTGTACATACATAACTATTTATTTATTTATTTACTCTTTATTGTATACCATAACAGGCAATACAAAGGGCTAACTTAATACCTAGTGGCATTCTCCGCTAGTCAATTCTTGGAGAATGGTAAGAAAAAATATAAAATCAAAATGGTAGGTGCTAAAGGATAAATAAAAAAAAAACAAAAATAAATGATAATAATATACATAAATAAAAATATATATAGAACATGATAAAAGATATATTACACTATCTATCTATAAAATATTTTCTCTTGCATGATGCGACCCAGCGGTACACTTCTCGAGCTCCTGTGGACGACATCCCGAGAGGGCAAAATCAAATTTTGAATGACATACTTTGTTTACCAATACCACTAAATTTGGTACTGCAACGTAACTGGTCCTATTCCAGTTCCATTAATATATCCCATAAATAAATACTTCTAACATTATTTCGATGAACATGTTGTAACATAAAGTGGTAAATTGTTATAACGTCAAATGCTTCTTTGTTTGAATAAATTTTACCATATGTTTCGAAACTTATATAACTTGTATAAGTGTTTACCTGACAGAATGCTTCTTGCAATCGAATTGTAATTAACTGAGTGAGTTATTCATTTTACAAGAACGCGTCGTGTGGTTTTTAAGCTTTTCTTTTTAAAGGTCAAAATGGATTGTGCCGCGCGCCAATCCGATTGTACTGTTACATCTCAGTTTGTATCGTTAACATTTTCTCCCGATTCCATTAGTCCTCTAATTGGGTGAATGTACCGTATAACAATATTTATGGTTATTGGCCACCAGAGATAATCGAGTCATTTCCAAATACACGTAGAGTAGGCGGGACTCGGGCATTCGTAAATTAAAATTTGATTCTAGCAGGTTATACAACACAACTCACGAGATTTCGCTTTAAAACAATAATGCTATTCTAAATTCGAACGTGAAGATCTATTTTGAACGTCGAATAAATCGGCGTGGTGCAGCTTCAGAGCATATTTTGGTTGATAATAAAAACAGTTAAGGCCATACGTTAATTTGAAGATTTTAATTGTCATTAAAATTAAGTACAATTCAACACAAAATACTCTACTGCTGTTTACAAAGACCGTTTGGACACACGTGTACAGTGAGAACAGAAAGTGCAAAATGTAAACAATAGGCGGTTTTATCTTTAAATAAGATCTCCTCCAAACAACTTTTGTGTGGAGAGTTTATGAGCGTAGGAGATCGTAAAGATGGTTGAAATTATACTAATTATAATAATAATAACAAATTTCATGCACTATGGTTATGCTTTCAAAACGATAATATAATAAGTAAAACAGGCTCGTTGGTCGAGTGGTTGCAAACATGACTGCTGATCAAGAAGTACTGGGTCCGAATCCCGGGTCGGGTACTATTAGATTTTTGTAACTTAAAATTTTCTAGTTAACATTCCTAGTAGTGGGTCGGAGTCTGGATTTGTGCTCGGTATATGGCAATAGGCTCTCCCCGTGTTCCGTAGTGGCACGTAACTGGTGAAACGTGGGAGTATTCTACCCTCCTCTGCCTACCTCTTCGGGTATTACAGGCGTGATGTTACATATCAGTTTTAAAATCAAATTTAAAATTGTTTATACATTTAAAAATTATACAGTCTGTAAGGCAAGTTTTTGCCTATGCATTAGACTAAGTGATATCGTTCTGTAATTAAACTTATCGGTACACTGTACATGACATTGATTTACTTTCTACATTCACTGAATTTGTTTCGTTTGTTAGAAAATATGTCTACGAATTAGTGGATATTGTTTTCTCATAGTAATCTAACCAAAATGTCCGGTACTCACTATAATTTTCGATTTAAAATTAAATCTGTTTCTACTTTTAAAAACCAGCACAGTATATAGTTGAGAGCATAGCGCCTATATTGTAATTTAAATTATAGTTTAATTTAAAAATTTTAAAATAAAAGAACGCAGACACACTGAAACGAATTTTTTCCTTATAATTGTTGATATTCAAGTGAATAAATACAACATTCTTTCTTAGTTCCCGTATCATATATTATCTACGCTTTACGTATGGTCATGGTGAAACATAAAGCTACGGGTGTTTTAAAACTGTCGTAAAAACACGATTGCTCGTAACAAACTGCTCGTATACCAGTCAACGCGGGTGGGGGAGGACGCTACTTTTTCTCTTCATTTTAATACGGACACATGTTTGTTGTAGTGATTTTTTTGATTTGATGCGGTTTATTTTTGACATTCGTCTCGAAGTTTCATTTTCCATTTATTGTAACGGTGTTTACAGCTGCGTTAAGAGATGCTTAGCGAGAGTGGGACAGTGTTAAGAGATATACTCGTGTGTGCAGTAAACAATATAGGACGCGATCTTCCTGAAAGCATCAATTCCATGGTTCCCAACTCGACCTAAGTTGCCGCTGAAGACGCAAAGCTGTATTGTAAGACGATCGGTCGTATGGAAGCATTTTGTATGAAAAATATCTTTCGTAACAATATTACAACTCGTGCGCAATAACTTGAGTCGCGCGTGAAGATGTTCTGTATGTTTGTACAGTGTGAGAAAAACTCAATTAATTATCTGATATCAGATTCTTTAATAGGCACTAAGAGATTGTTAGCTACAGTATAAGTGCATT
>DWFY01000341.1:0-10447 GCA_018246875.1 Creonpyge creon creon | reverse complement strand
CTCTTTTAATCCACCAAGAGGTAGTCAGAAGAGTGTAGTACCCTCCCACATTTCACCAGTTACGTTTACATCGCATCATGGAATAGGCGGTGAGGCTATTACCATACACCAGGCGCAAATCCAGACTCCGAGCCATTGTGAGAAATTTTAACTAGAAATTCTAGTTAGAAAAATTCAATAGTACCCAACCCGAGATTTGAACCCAGGATCTCTCGATGGGCAGTCGCGCTTGCAACCACTCGACCACCGAAGCAGTGGAGGCAGATCGACATGAAATGTACATTTGGTTACATATTTGCGATATATAGTATCATTTTACGTTCTTCATTATTAATGTCACTGATCATCGAAATTTAATGAAGTTGCCAATACGAAAACTTCCATTGCAATTCTAACTGGAAATGTTATGCCATTTAACATCAGTAGCGAGAAGATAATATTCGTGACCCAGCTCCGCCCACTAGATACGACATTGCCCCATAAGATCAGACTCGGTACACGTTTGCGATATCGCTATCAACTCTATTAATTTACTGCGTTCTCATACGTGATGTCCAACTCTACATAAATGTGCTTCTCTGTTTACACATGGGGATGATTTAACTTTCTTAGATTTGCGTATTCATTGAACATTTGTGGAATTCCCTCCTATTTTCATTCGAGGTTTTAGAAATATTACAAATCTTTCAAATACAAATTTATAATAATATGTACATAAAAATATATTTAAATTCTACACTCTACCTTTTTTATTCATATTAGTTATCTGTTCTTCATTAATTTAATCTTAAGAACCTTTTAATACTTGTGGCCACCGGAAATCAAAATGACCACTTCGTTTCGGGATTGACATTGGCTTATAGCTGTGGATTTAGGTTGGGACGTGTTAAGCCTTTTCATGTTTTCATTAAGACGCAGCCCTTTAAGTTGGTTACCTCTTTGGGAAGGATCCAATAATACGGTTAGCAAATGGAAAGTGTATAATTAACTCGAATTGCTCAAATTCAACTGACCTGGTCTCTATCACTGTTCGTCATGTCAACAATCGCCATACTCATGTTGACTCTCATGCTGAACGCTAGCAGCATAGCCAGGAAGAGAAGAAAGGTCTGCAAATGACGGACTCCGAGACCCTCTGAAACAAAAAAAATAGAGGATTAGGATATATTGGGATATGCCCACGCGCATTTGACTCCAAACTCGACAGAATCTCTGATACGGTAATCAGACAGCTGATAAACTATATTTATATGTACATATAAATATACATTTACACAAATACTATTGTGTATAAAAAAGTTCTTAAGTCATTAATATTTTTGCAATACTTTAAGGATTGCATTTTTATGCCAAACAGATGAACTTCTTCTGAGAATTGAGGGAGTTTTATGTTCTTTTTTAACAGCTCTTGGTAAATGATTTTATGGCCAATGTAAAGCGTTACTATTTTTCCTTTATACTGTAAAAGGGTTTTTATACGAATTATTTGTAAATATTTTGTTGTTTATTTCCATTTGCTGAATATAAATTAATATTGCCCAATTAATGCCTAATATAATATTTTGTTGTTTATTTCCATTTGCTGAATATAAATTGCTGAATATTTCAGTTATGATAATTATCAATTTAAAAATAAATCTCATTTGGTAAATTATACAACCTTATTAATAACCCTCACATTAATTCTTATAAACATTACTAGTACTTATACGTACGTATACGTATACTTATAAACATTACTAGTATTTAAGGCCTCGTGTACATCGAAATGTTTCAAATAATAAATTAACTACATTATAATTAATTTATTCATTACTACACGTATATGTAATAAATCAAATATGTAATAAGAACACATTTACATTACTATAATAACACACTTACTCGGCGCAACATTTTCAACGAAGGTACCGCCCATTTTTCAATATTGCAAAAAATTATATAAATATATTCTTATGATCATTTCAAGTCATGCTATTCGCTCCACAGTCTGCGATATAGTGTTCGATAATACATGTAAATTGTCATGAGACAATCGGTAGATTAGGAAGACATGGAGTCGATTTGTTACAATGATATCTCAAAAAATATTCTCATTAAATATTATCCATTGATGATAATAATATCATTTTACCGTAAGCGGTAAAATTATACGCAATAAAAATATATTATTATAAATGTAAAGTTTTCAACATAAGTCTGTTTAAAATTGAAACAGGCAAGGATATAATAAATTAGTCACGCATCATAGTCCATCTTCTTGTGTTGCATCATTGTCAAGGGCGAAATTTCTTTACGAGTAAATTAAATAAAGATGCTTAATATTAAATCATTTTTAACGTTTAAAATACTGACGAACAGGTAGACGTGAGAGATGTTTAGGTGAAAAGTCATATGAACATTGACAACACCAGAATAGATGGAAATACGAGTACTTTCTTAACCTTCAAAAACTTCTTTCACTTTGTTATCGAAAAGCCCGATATAATAGTGACACTGTGTTATTCTCAATGATATACCTCGAAGATGTCCCTTACATGATTATCGCATTTGTTTATGAATATTACTCTACTGGTATTTAACCTTCTGCCACTGTGGTGGTAGTCTCTCAGACACCACTATACAAACAAAGCGTTGGCGATACACAGCATTGTGTGGTGTAGTGCAGTCTCGCTCAGTACCTTCTTAAGGTTCGATCTGTGGACAAGTCGCGCTCGGAAGACCATAGGGCGCATATGTGTAGAGTATTGGCCTACCAGTATCTCCCAAACGTAAGAACAGTAATTATTAACACTTGATCCTAGTAGACTTCACAAACCTTGACTATTTTTTTTTGTAGATGTTAAAACAGAAAAGACAGGAAGCCCACTAAACGAGACTACAGTTGAAACTTCAGAAAATAAAGACGAGCAGTTTGACCAATGGACACTAAAGAATTAGAAGAAGCGTTATATATTAGTCATTACTATTATTATATTATTTATAATAATAATAATCAATAATATATATTTATATTATTATACATTATTATTTCGTTGATATAGTTGAAGATCTTGGGTATAAGATGAGAACTAAACTGAAATGAAACGTACAGGAATATAATATGAGTGATGAATATAGAAGAAGTGCGGCAGGTCTGTAAGGGTAGAGATATTTGGCACTCGGTGCTGACTACCTAGCCCGTGAGGGACCTGGCGTGAAGATGTATGTAACCTGTATGTAAACGTACAGGAAGAGATTGTTAAACCAAATGCAAGTAAAAATCTTCATATCGAAGACAATGGAGATAACGTACCACTTAACATGTTAGTTAAAGAGAACGGTGCTCAAGCTATTTCAAATTACATTAACAAAAACGAATTTCTATGGTCAAAGACTGACATTGTACATCACGACACTAGAACTTTCTTCTAAAGACTCAACATCTTCTACACGTACATTAACTTAAACGACCATATGGTTTATATGAAATGTAAATAATATTGTAACATGAAATTCAGAAGTTTAGTCACTCGAATTGTTTCAGTTTTTAGCTTTTTGCTAAAAATGTTGGCGGTAAATTTACACTGGTCTTCATGGTACGCATTTTTAACATAAGGTACAATATTGTCATAAAATTTCGACAGTAATGAGTGGCCGCTGGTTCCCAATTTAAACTACTGGCGCTGAAGCAACAAGGTGCAAGCTCCAAGCTTGCCCTATTACCCCTCGTCAAAAGTGAGATTCCTAAAGAGTTTAATACAACACAAATTTTCATTACAATACTATGTTGTGATTTGTGAGACTTATACATACATTTGATCGACAATAATTTGTGTGTATCGTGTATGTACATATTAATTCGTTTCAATATACCACTTACTTAAACTTTTCTCCAGTTGATTGTACTTTATAATCACTATCGTTTTGGTTCAGAAAAAAGAAGAAAATGAAACTTTGCACTACAACAAATTCTAAGTTATCTTGAGGACTAAGTTAGGGCACTTCGTTTTTTTAGTGTGTGCGTAGGGCTTAAGGGTAGCGTTAAGCCACGAGATAATAAATCAAGGATTGCTGCGGGCGGCCCATATGCAACATGCACCACTACGCATTATTCATTTAAAGTTTTAGTATAGTATTAGTTTTACGCCTTAGACTTAAGGATTCTTTAGACTATGCGGACTTATGCAGACTTGGACTTATGCGGACTTGGACTTATGCGGACTTGGACTTATGCGGACTTGGACTTATGCGGACTTGGACTTATGCAGAGCAATAAAATGTTGAGACAATTTTGGTACGATTATTCTCCTTATATTCCATTGTTTTGAAACGCATTAACTTTGAAAAGTGCGATAAATTTTATATCAATATTAAAGGTTATCTTGCAATGGCCGCGTAACACCAACAAATTTGTATCGTTCATATTTACATACAATTATCATTTCAAAAATCGACTTTATGTAATTGTATTAAAAGCTAATTGGACTGCAATTCTAAATGTGTATATATAGATCTCATTATAATCACGACATCTATACACAATGAACCTTATTACGTTGACCTAAGAGTTATTTAGATGGTAAAATTAAATTAGCATCATGAAGATGTTTGAACTTTGGCAATGTCTTTGCCAATTTGTTATTTAACGATCTGTTTTATGCGGTAATGTGAACTCCAGTTAACATAACATTGATTGTTATTGTAAATGGGTTTAAAATGTAACATCATCTTATCGAACTTAAAATATATTCACGTGTCTGAAATTAGAGTTTTTTTTTGTTCGTATCTGGAGGTCTTCTACTTTTTTTTTATTTTGTGATAAGCTAGCGTTTGGCCGCAAATTCGCCTGGTGGAAAGCGCAGATCCATCCTGGAACACGCTTGCCTAGAAAAAGCCTATTCACCCCTAATTTGAAGAGACCTTGGTTATGTGTGTCTGGAACCACAAATGCTGGCAGAACGTTCCGCTTCTTGGCTCGATATAATAACTCAAAATTCAACGCAATGCTGAGCTTCATTCACTAGACAAAGATTGAGTAATATTGTTAGCCGTAGCAACCACTATAAGCAAGGTCCAACAGGGAAAAGATAAAAAGGGGTTAAAAAATATATCACGACCGGTACCTTATAGAATATATTTTAGATACTTAATTCTGAAATGTTTGATTTCAGTGAAAAATGTTCAGCTTTAATAAAGAAGTGTCAAAAAGCGACGTCACGACGAGCTGACGATAAGGGAAGCGCGGTAAACACTTTCGAGATAGCCATTAGATTATAATTTGGGGATTTCGGGTGCGAGTTTGATAAATGAAGCAATTTACACAAAGCACCCGTTTTGCTTTACACCCGCTAATTTGTGAGCGCCCGCGTACCCACGGATTGTTGAATAGGCAGAAACGAGTACATCACGTGACGTGGCATTTGTTCCCATGCTAATAATAAGCGACATAATTTTAAGCATGATAATGAAACTATGCTGAACGTTCTGTTTGTTCTTATAGGACAAATTGATAATCATGGATTCTCCTTTCGTTACAATGTCTACACAGGTCTTCGCTCAAGTAAAGGACTATTCAGGGCATATAGGGCCACGCTAGACAATAGCGGGTTGGCGGACTAATACGCCTTAGAGAAGATTATGAAGAACTCTAAGATATCTGGTAATGTTTTCCTTCAATTTTATAGTAAATTATGACTATTAATCTTAAAGCACTTATTTTTGTAAAGAAGTACGCGCAAGGTTTTGAAACCAGATCCCCTACAGTATGAGGTTTATTTGTCAATCACTAGGCTCATACTGTTAACCAACGAATAGATTGGCTCTGAACACAAAAATTAAGAGCGCGCTATAACATATGTATGGAGAAAAAAACTAAATGGCGATTTCAGAAAAATACAACAATTTACCTGATTCTGTAAAAGATAAAACTAATTTTTAACTAGCATTATATTTTACCAAAGCCTATTTGTGTGTAGTAATAAGATAATTATTGAAATAGATAATCGATACAAAATACTCTTATTATCTACCACACTTAGTACATTTTGCGTAATCGTTTAGATTTTAGTAGTAATTTAGGAAAGAGTATTCGTACAGTTATAAGTATGTAAGTCTAAATAGTAAAAAAATAAGGGAATTATACCTAACAACTATTTAATATCGATATTAAGTAAAAACATAATAAGTGAATGTTTATAATATTTATTTAACATTTAAATTATAATTTAAGTACAAGTTTAACAATTGAAACAATTGGCTGAAACCGCTCTGCATTCATTTTAGCTAATTGTACAGTCGTGTGTGGCCACAAATTTCTTAATTCACCGGGATGAGACTTTCAATTATATGGCACGTTAATTTTTGTATGCTGATGTGTACATTGTTAATAGTTTTTTTAATGACATTCCATAATATATAAATATATTAGGGCTCCGAATTAAATATGGTTACTAGTTAAAACAAAACAACACATCCAAAACACCCGTTAAATATTCGGTTTCTTTAATTAATGGGCGCGCGCGCGTACCCACAGATGACGGGATTGCCCGGAATGTGATAAATTTTAATTTCATCGCGTGAGATTTACGTGCGGTGGTGTGGATAAATTACGGACAAGCGATATTTGAAAATAGAAACAATATCTACGAAAAACAACAAATACATTTTGAAACAAACAATTACGGCATATTTCATATGTTTGTTTACACACAGTCTCGTTCATTGATATTGAAAGACACTATACGTTGTCTCACGTGCTACAAACTGCGAAAGAGTGGAATTCCCTGCCGGCGTCTATTTTTAACCACTCATACAGCCTGGAGTTATTCAAGACAAGAGTGAATAGACACTTCCTAGGGAAGCGTGCTACATCCTAGGCTGCATCCCACTTTCCTTCAGATGGGATAGCAGTCAAACGCGAGCCTGAAGCTAAATAAAAAATTAAAAAAACAACTTGATTATTGACGGCCTAAAGCCACACTGGAAAATGGCAATTTTTATTTCTAAATGTAAATTAGTATTAGAAGTTTTCATCTGGCTGCTTGGTTTTTCCGTCCTGTCAACACGAGGCATGCCCGCGGCCGATGAATGGTAACTATGACAAACTGCACATAAAATATAATGAGTAAACTTATCTAAAGTCACACATGTCATTTCAAATGTTTTGTACACGGTGATTTATATCTATACTTTGTCTTATGTGAAATATAAAATCCCGTAAATTCGTCATTTTATGAAAATAGTATTTTAGAGAGGATTACTTTGCAGAGGGTTTTCTAAACAGAACCTTCAAATTTGACAGAGTCTAACGGAAAACAATAAGTGTCACCTAGCGTAACAAAGGCAACCGTTAAGTACGTATCTTATATTATGCCCGGGGCTTGCTGGTCTTACTACGTAACTTTAATAAGGAGCTTATTTTCGAACAACTACGTATGGTTGAAAAAAAAACAGAGTTATCTTTTTTAGATTCAAAAGAGCCACTGTGCCCTATTATCATCCCCGACGTGTCCAATTTGAAATAGCTCTATTGTATGCGAGTTGCGTTTGGCCCGTTAAAGGACTACTCTAGTAATTACAAATTGTTGGAACGGACTGAAAATGTACTAATTACAACTGTGTGCATGCCGGCTACTAAAGTACAGAACAAAGGTACTTCTCTTCTGTCTTTTGTTGCTTTTGTAGGTACAATAGGTATATATTGACACAGTTTCTGAAGATTTTTAACTACCGAATTATTCTTAGTAATTACAATTGTTGCAATATGATCATTACGTGCCAGTAAGTGCTATTAAGGAGTTCGTTTGATTTACTCATTTTTGGTATCTCCAATTTGCGCTGGAATGATTTAATTGAGTACACTGTTGAAGTTGTAGGAAAATTAGTTAATATATGGTCATAAATATTCCGTCTGCGTTCGTAAAGATTTGATATCCAGTAATGATACAACTGTAAATTCCCTTGACACGTGTAGAGGAAAATTACGAGTAGTGACATTCTACAAAAAATATCGTTATTAGGTAGCAGCAATAAAATCTCCTACGACGATTAACCTGTATCTTCGCCACTCCATACTGGATCAGCGTGGTGCAACGTGCCCCAGGTCTCCTACAGCTACGAGAGAAAATCTTGCACTGTAGCAAGTCGCAAAAAACTGTTATAGCAAAAACTAAATTGTTTCTGCATTGTCCCAGTCAAAATTCTTTTAGCGTTCACCCCTTTTCTCATTATCGTCATTATCTCATAATGAAGCTTTACTTTTTCGCTGACAGCCAGTTAATGGATTTTCGTAATATTTAATACATCAAAGTTGTTTCCTGGTAATCCCGTTAACAACCCTTTTGATAATAGCATCATATCTTTCAACCCATCAACGTTTAAGTGATTAAACAATATTACTTTTTGCTTTAAAGTTGCTGTGTAATTTATTTTTGAATCTGTTATTTTTAATGTTATTTACGAAATCTATTTAGGTGTATTTAAAACAGCGATAGCTTAGTGGTTTGAAATTCAACCTCACACTCCGAGAGCCCGGGTTCAAATGCTGGCGCGCACCTCTTTACAAAATGTGTGTTTTAAGATTAAACATCACCTGCTATTACGGTGAAGGAAAACATCGTGAGGAAACCTGCACTCCTTAAGAGTTCATTAAAATAAATGTTTTCTAAGGCGTGTGAAGTCTGCCAACTCGCACTTCGCCTGCGTGGTAGACTATGGCCTTAACCCTCCCATTCTTACAGGAGACCCGTATCCAGCAGTAGTACGATAAAAAGGGTCGGGAGGGAGGGAGAGTTCTATTAAAGATCGACGAAAAAGCATCGATCCTGTGACAGTGACTATAGAATCTACCCGCGATAAATTCCTAGCTCAAATAAAACTTAACAAATTTCACACTACACCTGAATCCCCGAAGAGGTAGGCAAAGGAGTAGTACATTCCCAAAGTAAATGAAGTCTTAAATATGAGTACCGGTGACAAAATATGTTAGAACGTAAAGCGTATGACGAAAAATTAACCTGTTATGAGGGATTTAAAACTGCGCAATCTAACCCACAACTTTCCAGTGTTAAGTGGGAGTTGTAACTAATTCATACCGATGCGAGTGGAGTAAAAACTTTAGTCATAACGAATTCATTCGAAAATGATTATTAAGTATTCAACTCTCAAGAACTATTAATGGATTATTCATTTTATATACATATGTATTTATATGTATGATGCATTTTAAGATCAGTTTAACTGATCCACCTTTATTTCAATTATTTTCTCTTTAAGTTAATGGATATTGAAATATCTAAGATAACTACAAGATTTTTAGCAATTCATTTATTTACTTATGAACAAACTACATGAAAACGAAATACAATATTTAACTGATAATATTATACTTCGAAGACCATTAAGATCCACGTAGCTTCAGAATATTTGTAATTATGTTTCTTTGGTATCTGCAACTTTGCTGAAAATGCTTTTAGTCGATGACCAGAAGCACGATAACCACTAAATTGAGACATGAACTAAGCTAATAAATAGAACGGCCCCATAAAATCTCAGAATAACATGAAATTCACTAAGACCCGTAAAATCCACCAAATCACTAGCTATTCGTAAGTAAACCCTAATGAAAATGAAATAATGAAAGTAGAAAAATAAAACGTAGAAGATGTACGTGAGTTCATACTTTACCAAGTACTGTCATATTTACCAATACTTTACCAATCAATGTTAAATTGCTTATAAAAAATATTAAATTACTTTATTGCGACTTCAGATTTGATTATACAATAGTACCATTGCATGTTATCTTTACTTAGATTACCAGCAATGTATTTCGAAGAGTCATAACTCTAGTTTATGTGTCTACTTTATGTGTGAGCTTATTCTCAGACAAATACTAAATTCCAATTACAACATTAATTACCCAACATTTAATCAAGAACATATAAAGCACACAAGTAGATCATCAATTAAGACAAGCTTAAACACAGTCTCAATTGCAATAAGTAGCAATCATCTGATAATGAGTTGCTTAAAATAATTTTTGTGTATAAAAACATGACGATATTTCATCAAATTGTTAAAGAACTAATCACAAAAGCTGTTGAGTTTATGATTTGTCTAGATGAATTCTGTGCAATTTTAATAGCTATTTTTATGTCCCCTATATTGCGGACCAAAATAAGATGTTCAACGATATAAGCTTTTTAAATGTTCTTCCTGCCTCGTTGGTCGTGTTGGTTTCCAGCGCGACTGCCGATCGAGAGGTCCTGGGTTCAAATCCTGGGTCGATTATTATTGGATTTTTCTAAAATTAGAATTCCTAGTAGTGGCTCGGAGTATTTGTGCCCGGTGTATGGTAATAGATTCACCACCTATTCCATAGTGGGACGTAAACGTAAATGGTGGAACGTGGGAGTGTACTACACTCCTTTGCCTACCTCTTCGGGGATTACAGGAGTGATGTTAC
>DWFY01000340.1:0-10459 GCA_018246875.1 Creonpyge creon creon | reverse complement strand
ATAATATGATTCCTTTTGTTCTTAGTGTTATGACTATACATATTATATACATTATTTAATACCCAGACGTATAATAGATATCAAATTCATTTTTAGTTATTGTAATTATCTTACGTTAAGCATCAATATCCGGTATCAAAACGGCCTGAATAGAGATGACCCATATGTCACTTTGATCTTTAGTTAAAAATAAATTGTGTTGTGAATAAATAACATATTATACTGCTCTTATTATTAATATATCGTGAAGCCAGGTCCCTTGCGGGGTAGGCAGAGACAATCAATTGTCTGCCTTAATTTACTGTTAAATCAATTTGAATGGAAAAAATATTATTCTTATTAAAGTAAATGCTTCCGTGTTATAATATATACTTGAAAGAAAGAAAATACATAACGTTCGTTTTATCATATTCTGTTTATTGAATGTTTTGTTGCACCTTTCCGTAATTAGAGAATATGGTGGAAAGTTTTACAAGAATCTGATTCGAATTATGGAAGCTATCGATTGATCCTATGACTAAGGGTTTGGCATAGTTTCCCATGATACAAATGTACATACATACATGTAGGTGTCGTCGATATTATTATATGTATTCAAGGATTTTTGTGAAATGTATGAGCCAACTAGTACGCGAAAGGGCCATGTTTATAAGACTTTTTTCAATACATGCTTTTTGTTAAAAAAAAATTCAAGAAAGTCAGAGTTTCGAAAATATTTTACCGACAACATTCACGTGGCAACTTAATTCTGGGCTGTATGAATCGGCCCCTAAACTAAATGAGGTTTAGGTTAAATCCTCACCGGCCCATTTCGATTTTTCTGTATTACGGAATAAGTACTCGTAAGTTCGAAAGCCCTTGGTTTATACGAAAACAGACTGCGTCGACGGTCAAGTAAAATGTTTTCGTAATTGACCTTGGTCGCTTAAAAAAATAAATGTCAAAACATTTATCGATATGAACACTCGATTCTAATTTGTCTTTGATAATTGTGTAGCAATAAGTATACGCACGCACGCACACAAACACACGAAGTAATAATGACGTCAATTTACAATTTTAAAGCGAATTTGAACTTATGTTAATGGGTGTAATACGTTAATTATTCTGTAGGAGTGAATTTTGAGTTTTTGGGTATCATTAGGACAGTGTACACGCACTCATTATGACTAAGACCGGTGTACAATTACTATTTTAATGAGTACAGTAAATTTTTCGTTTTCACCAGGGTCTGCTGCGTGTGTATTATCTGTGTAAGTATAATTTACTCTAGTCACTTCATTAAAGTTTACACAGAAATTCCATGATATTTTGTATTTGTGGCTATCATTATTTTCGTACTGAATTTTTAACATGAAATATTATGGCCAATTAAATTGGACGAGAAGATAAGTCGGGCAATAAGATCCATTTCCTCTTCAATATGCGCGGCGTGTCTTAAGATTTAAAGTCCCAAAATTCCTTTGATTTTAATATTTTAAACGTAATTTTGAATGCGGGTCGATATACATAGATCTAAATCTATGACAACTGTTGTCGCGTCAGTGATTAAAAATTGTTGAGCTTGTTTTTTTCACTGATTGCTGTATCAATCAAAGTGCATCAAAGCAGTAAGGTAGAGTTTCACTCCAACCTATGCAACTCAGCTGCTAAGGGCGGTTCTATAAAGGGGTTGGAATTATAAGAAACAAAACATATAAGACATAATATATTTCATTGAATCAAATTTTAAAGGAGCAAAATTTACTTTATATTTAAACACAGACAAAGATTTCTTAAATAAAATACAATTTTTTATAACAACAGACTAGAATTATAAAAAGTATTTAAATATTTTTATTTCCATTTTCGTTTTCCATATACATTTATCTATACAAACATATATAAGCAATATTAATAGACATTAAAATTTTCTGAGCAAATTTTCTTAAGGTTGTATAATTCTTAATTTAGCTTAATTTTAATCTTTTAAAATGTAATATTTTTATATATACTATTTTAAGTTAATATTGAAGTAATTTACTTTAAAACGAGATAAAATATTATATAGAATAAATAATAGCGGATTAATATTTACTTATTGACCTAAAGTTATAATAACATACAGACATTATATAACATCACGCCTGTATTTCACCAAAGGTGTAGGCAGAGGAGTGTAGTACAGACATTAAGAATAATTAATCGTTCTATCTATCGACAACAATGAGAAATCACGACACAACAAATGATATTACATTATTTAACATTAAATTATTAAAATTATGATTTAGAATACATTAAGAGACCACAATTTTAGTATCATAAAAACTATTGATTAATTAAATATAAAAACCTTAACAAGTTTCTTTGGTAAATCTGAGCTTGGACATAAAAAATATTGTTTTTTTTTTCATTTAATTATCATTATTCTTACAATTATAAATATTGTACCTTAATATAAATAAAATTAAGTTTCAATTAAGATACAGAATGCGGTGATTGATAAAAAAAACTTACAAAATGAATAAGCGTATAAGCATGGTTATTTTAACATATTTATAATCTAATAAATTAAAGTGTTTATGATTGAAATAAACAAAATCGATAGCACATATATGTAAAGAAGACCAATATTAATGCGGAACACGTACAGTATCCCTCGTAAATTTTGCAACCGAATGTAAATAGGGCTTATCAAGTCGCATTCAGAGCTGTTATGTTCTGACATGTTATGTATATGTATGTTATAATCGTATATTTGGAACATTTCTCCTTTCCTTGTTAGGTATAAGGGCACCTCGCAAAAACTGTTCATAGCTAAAAAGCTCATTCCCTTACCAATTAACATAGACTAGTATGAGTATTATATATAACAATATTAAAAAATTAATTACAATTATATATTTACATTACTTGACAGAAGAAATGTAATATAAAGAGAGAAAATTTAATTGACATTGTTAAACATTACGACATACGAAGCAAGGAAATGGGAACAATGATATTAGCTATTAAAAGATTACGTTTGTCTGTCTATACTAGATTAAATGAAATGTTCTTTCAATGTGATTTAAGAAGCGCTAATAAGGTTTATGCCGCGGTATGTTGAAAACGGTATTCATCTTAAGTAAGCACCATAGGGCGTGGTCGGTAGCTGGTTGAAAATTTGGTCCCGATTGTTTGATAATAATCAGGACTTCATAAGTACTTCAGAGCAGATAAAATCTGACTATAAGAGTTGACTATTAATTTGTATAAGAACAGCATAATTGATACTTATTAGAAGACCTCCTTTAGAAAGGCACGAAGTTTATCAGTGGCGAGTTGCTGTTGTTGCAGAGAATTATATTTTTTTGTATGTTTAAAAGGATAATATTTTCTGTATAATGGCATCAGAAATAAGCAGTCAGTTATTATCAATATTAAAGAAACAATACAGACTAAAATTCATCTCTGAGGTGAATTGTTTTATCTATCATTAGAAGTATATTGTAATTTATTGTCTAGAAATGTAGTATCACCAAAAAAATTATTTTACTTAATAATACAGACGTTCTGTTCCAGTTTTTGCTTTAATCCTCAACTCGTATACTCAGCGTGGGGTATGTGGGCACAAATCTCTCATGTGAGGCCTATATCCAGCTGTGAACTTAGACAGCCTCAAAGTTTTTAAAATTCAACGATTGTGCCTTCGGGCGAAACAGTGAATCTCATCTTGACGCTGACGTATAAAAAAATCCAATTAATTACATCAATAACTATGCTAGATAATTGGTTTTACGATCAACATTCTCTTCCTGTTCTCTTGCATCAAATTTAATTATCAAAGTATACAAAGCCACGGGCGAAATGCGCTAAATAATTGTATGTGAAATGAATCAACGTAATATCCTACGTACTTTGTAGTTGATTGATTTTGTTCGAAGAAACTGCTCTTCACTTTAAATTTCATTAGCGTTCGTCTAGCTAGACTAACGTCTAGACTAATCTCAAATATTATTTTTCATCAACCCTTTCAATTGAACCTTTTTATCATTATATACATGTACAGACTTCATAGGGTTTAGTGAAAATTGTAGAGAACGCCAAAACCTACAATTTTTTTTAACATTATTTTCGTTCATTATTATTTATTTATATAAATTATTACAGCCTGTAATATTTAAATTATTTAATATTAAAAACGAGGGAAACGTAAAGTTAGAGGTTTGATACGGATTCGATCTTCAGACCCCTTGAGTAGTGAAATCTTATCAATAACTAATTTCGATTATTGTGATCAATATTTATATATTTCGGATCATATTCTTAGTACATTACAGTACTAGTGAACTAAAAAGTTTCAAGTGAAAACGCCAAAATATTTTTTATTGACTTTAAGTTGACTTTTCTTTGAGTCTATTTTATTGTCTCGAAACATGTTTTGCAAAGAGGTGCCTGGTGAAGAATACCAATAGGCATTAAGTTCGCTCATTGTATAAATATATGTTATAAAATAAATAACTCATAGAACACGGTATTGGAAAGTACAAAATTTCCGCCTTTACGCAAAATACATGTACGAGTATTATAATGAATTAATTCATTAGACTAATTTAAAATGTATCCTATTCTAATAATTCGTCTTCAACAATGCAAAAACTTAATTTTTGAATGTTGGCACACTAATTTTTATCACAGATCCATGACGATGTCTCTTCTTCTTTTTCGTATCCTACGCTTCTCACAGCGGAGACAGCACCGCAGTACCCTTACAAATCATTTGACAGAATCACAGCATTTCCATAACCGACCAAAGAGACAGTATATTCCACATTCATTACTTTATCAATCTTATTTTTCTCAGTATAATGATGCTATCTAATGCAACATCAAAAGAAGTCACATTTAACAAAATTACACATTTGCTTCCGGAACATCTCTTGTGTCTGTTCCACATAGGTAACTTTTGACACTGTCGCGCCGTTTCTTGGAGTCCGGATCAAAAATCTTACCTACTACGGAATCTTTAAAAAAACTTTTTGGTTGAATGTAATTTTCAAGTTTCGTTTCAATCGAGAACTTTCTTTTTGTATTTTGTTGGCTTACAGTAGCCAAGTCCAACGAATAGCTGTGCTTAATTGTTTTCGGTCTTTTGAAGCTATGACACTCTTTAAAAATGGTATCTGGCTTTGAGTTTTCAGACCCATTCAGTTCGACCTCGTATGTTTGATTTCCATACACATTGATTAGTATATCTTTAGCCGCTGCGCTATGCCTCTTTTGCGAATTTTTACTAAAGAGAAGCTTTTCACAATCAATAATTGTAAGCACGGGGGAGTTTTCCTGAGGTTTTTTACAAGATTCGCCAAACACTTCTAATTTTTTGTCACTAGAATTGTCTTCATCATAAACAGTTTCGCCGGACCTTTCAGCATCCGATACCGTTTTGTTTTCATGAATGGTGTCTAGTTCGAAAACTTTTTGTGTTTTATTAATGTCGGTATTAATAGCATCTGATTGTTCTTCAACGCTTATTCCCGTTCTATGCCTTCTAGGAGTGCCAGAGACGTTAGTTTCAGATGAAATGCAACGGGTAGTGACCTCGTTGGCAGTGGAAAATTTTTGCGCAGAGAGTATCAAGGTATTTTGGAAACCTTTTTCAGTTCGCGAGTTTCTTCCTTTTGTGTGTATTCCAAAAATTCGCCTTATGGATTGTCGGAACTGGAACAAAGTATTGTTATTGATCCAACAGTTTTAAAATCGAAAACATAGTGGAATTTGAAGTGAGCAAGATTATAAAAATGTTAAACTTACTTGTGTGTTCATTCCCACGTAAATCAAAGGATCGTAACAAATGGAACTTTTAGCAACCAGAGCAGGGATCACGCCAGCACCCGGAGAAATCTTAAATAGAGAATACTTTTATAACATACATAGCTTGCGTTTTAGGTTCCTAAGCTACGTGTATGTAAAATATAAAATATGCCACAACTAATTCCTGTATTTTGAAAAAGTACAAATAACTTAAAATGTCATAAAATTCATTTTATTGCTTCTTAAGACATTCTGAGTTTTATATTAGGATTTATACTATTTAAGAAATGTCTGTAATCAAGATGTAAATAATGTCTGTAATCAAGTAAAAACTGAAGTGTAATAATTTTTAGAGCGCTGTAATTCGACGAATCCCATTTAAAATAAAACTGAATCCCTGCTTATCCATTTGCCGTCTTACTTTTTTACGAAACAAGTCTTTTGTATTCCGCGCAAAACGTTGTTTAAGAAACGAATATATTTGTTAAATTATGAAGTATGTAGTGCGGCGTTATAAGACACATTTGTATAATATACATGCATACATACATATAACTACTGGCAAATAGAGATCAATGTGTTTGGCGTAATAATGTTACTAGTTGTCCAACACGATACTTGATCGAGTTATATTGAAGTACAGTGTGATAAACGTGTAAACGACTGTAATCTCCGAAGAGGTAGGCAGAGGAGTGCAGTAGCTACGCGCCCACGTATCGCCAGTTACGTATCCGTTCCATCATGGAATAGGTGGTGAGCCTAATTAATAGTGTCATAATACGTTTAATAACATTAAGAATATATCACATACCTGGATATACATAGTAAGATACAGATCGAGGTATATGTTACAACTTATGTTACAAGCATGTTAAAAAGTGTTGCTCGAAAATATAGTCATGTCAATTGGTTCTATTCTTTTACGTCTGAATTGAATATCACAAATTATTATCTAAGTGGTTGCAGTTTTAAAAAATAAAAACCAACTCACAATGCCCTCTGTCGCGAACTGCTCCAGTAACGCAAAGATGGAATATGGTGTCCAGGCAATAATGAATGATATAATCATTAGAAACACCATTGCAGTTGCCCTCGCTTCAGCTCGGCTCACGCGGCCTAGGCGTTGGGAATTCTGTAACGAACGTAGCCTTTGTAACAAAACATAATAGTAACTTCTCACACTTGTACCTAGTAGCTCCTATTGAGGTACAATTCAGATACCATTAAACAAGTATGCGTATATTAACACTCATTCAAAACAGATGCTTTAGCCGGTAATACTATAGTGTCTAGTCTGATAAGTACCTAAATATAGATATTTTTGATTACCTAATGACTTAATGTATTATTCAAACGGTGAAATTTGGTTATAATTATTAAATAATCGTTCGTGACATGACTGATAATCAACCGGTTAAAGAATATAGAAAGAATGTAATTTAAACACTAAGTTCCTACGAAATAATGGAATTTTAGGATACCTAAAGTTAGTTACTATGCTATGGCAGTGGTCGGGTTAAGAATGCCGGAAATTTGGGTTGAGTTGTTTCCAGAATGTTCCTACTATTAGTTTAGTAATTTGGAATGACAATTTGAAATTTACAAAAAATATGGTCTGTAACACTTGGCTTAATAAATGTTGAAGCTTCTTATATTTGAACATTTTGACACTTCCCTGAATAATTTATTTATTACCTTAACTTATAAAATATCTTCAGGATGTCAAAATACGTACATCTACAGTATCTGGTTCATCATAAATAGGTCGACTGCAGGAGATAGTGGAAAAATTAAAATATCAGAAAAGGTTCGACAAAAAAATGTGACGTGTCATTTATGTACTATTGTAAATATTTGATTAAGTAAAGATAAAAATGACTTTGGTTTTAAGAAAGTTAAAATATATATTGTATCATTAAGCCAATTACATCATTAATCATTAACATAAAAAGAAGTTTTTTATATCATATAGACAGATCAAGGCTTAAACTTAGAACGTTAGAAGTGCAGCGTACATACCCTCTTCATGGTTATGATGATGTTGATGTAGCTAAAGCCGATCACGGCAAGCGGAATTATCTGGCCCATCGTGAACAGGAACAAGATGTAGGTGAGAGTGTTCATAGACTGCTCGTGCCAATTTACGGAGCAGCTGTGGACAAAAAACTGATGTTAATGTAATTATAGTTACCTACGAAACATACAATTGTCAGTACTAACTATAATTGATTTCACGCATCAAATGAAAATACAACACAATTTAAACATCATAACTTGCGCTTATCCCAGTGTTGTCAACAGGCACAGTAAGAGCACGTTTTGAGTCCTTCGGGTATTCATAACACCACGTTTGATGTTACCAGGCGTGATATTATGTTATGTTATTCTGTTAATAAATAAATGCATTCAAAACACCAGTCGATTACTTGCACGGTTCAGTTGATATCTTATACGAACTGAAAAATGTTATGTAGAATTCCACGGGTTTGTAATTCTCAGCATTAGGAAAACGACAACGACGGAGACACCAATACTTTTGTACATTTTTATTCTTGAAACCCTCGAGCACCACGAGGTAAAGCTTAAAATAAAAAGGCAGTAATAAGGAAAAACATGCAATATATAAGTAATTCGTTATGCCCACTTGCTTTGTAATAAGATTCTTGATATATAATTCAAGTCCGTAAGAATAAATGACCTACAAAATGTTTGTAATGACGACTTGGCTATATCATGTTTATAGGAGGGTTCAGTGTGTCAATAGAAGCAAACTGTCACAACAAATGCTACGAGGCATTTCGTAAAGAGTCAAGTATATGTCAATCATCTGTCTAGGCATAGCTGTCTGCTGTCACTGCTGACTTTAGAGGTCAGTATGGCATTTGCACATGTGAATGATTTTTACATTGTAACGACTTTTATGTGTGTGTATGATGTAATTATACTTTTGTTACATATATATTTTTGTATGATTTGTCATGAGAACCTCCTGCATTTAACTGCCGCATGCAACTTCTGGAAGAAGAGAGCGGCTGAAAAACAGTGGTGCGCGGGATAACTATCTCACGTCAGCAAAAATTGAGCGCCTCTTCCTTTGTCTACATTTATTTCTAAACTCTTCTCTTATGCATGGTATCTTCATTGACATAAAAGTTCTACGTATTAAGTGACCGGGTCTTTCCCGCTTTCCACTTTCGAGAAGAATGAATTAGAAATTCTTGGTATTTATGTATCATATTTAAAGCTAAAATTATAGCTGATAAATAGATGAGAACTGTTAATAGATGTTTCTGAATTTCTAATTATTTTACCAACATAAAGAAATAGAAAATCCAATTTTCCATACACTAAAATTCATAGTTCAACATTCACAAGACAAGAAAATTGTAGTTTCGTATTATTATTTTGCACCATAGGTAGTGTCTGTATCTGCATGCGTGAATTATAATGGTTATATAAATATAGAGCAGGGATGCGCTAATGTTTGTTAGTTATAACTCATTAACTATTTACGAGGTAAAAAATTATATAACATGACGCCTGTATTTCTCCGAAGGGATAGGTAGGGGGTGTAGTTTCACCAGTGATGTTATCCGTCCCACCGTGGAATAGGGAGTGAGCCTATTATTATACACCGGGCGTAAATTCAGATTCCGGCTACTACTGCGAGTTCCAAGTTAGAAAAACCGAATAATACTTTACCCGACCCGGGGATAGACCCCAGGACCTTTTTATCAGCAGTCGCACTTATTAACATTCTACCTATGAGGCTATTTATAAAATCGAAGATTGAACTTCATCGATACCTTTATCTTTCCACTGTTGAATATGGTCCACATCTTAGAGTTAGAAGAGGTAAGATCATGGTATGCCACACTGGCCAAGTGTGGGTTAGCAAACCTCACACATGTTAGAGAACGTTATGGAGAACCCTAAGGCGAGCAGGTATTTTTACGTTACCTACACCGTAACAGCGTGTGATATTCAATAAAAAAAATTCAATAAAAACATTTATTACTCATTCTTCTTTTAGAAAATCGTACAAATATACCCGATGTTATTTTAAAATAATGCCAAGAACGTTTTGTGTTCCCAAAAGTTCCCTAAAGTGTAATAAAACAATTTCAGCTTTCCAAGTTGTGTATTCAAGTCGGAATCGTAACAGCCATAGAATGAATAACAAATGGAAATGATTTATGATAAACGGCCAATTATTTAGTTTTTTTTTAAGTGTACAGAGTGGCAAAGGAAACAGTAGTTACAAAGTACCGCTGACGTCCATGGACATTTGCAACCGACCTCGGACCATAGGAATAGGACTGTTAGAGTTAGTTAGTATATAATCTACTCCCAACATTTATAAACACGATATTATAGATAACCGTAAAGAAGAAAGAAAGAAACAAATTTATCGTGGCACAGAATATTCAACAATGTGAGGTACAATGTTTAATCAAGTGTTCGAAATTTCATTAATTATATTCGCACTTTACTACCGAAAATACTAACACTTTTTTGTAGTGACACAAATGTTTTGTGTTTCGTTTCAAATAAAAATTTCGATTTGTATTATTAGTTTTGTGTTTGACATTAGGTATACAATTGACAGTTACACGTGTCTCTAGTAGCAGCCGACTCTACTTAATGTCGTATCTGTGGTAATAAAAGTCAAATAAAATTT